>BSBM01000067.1:7412500-7422500 GCA_027924585.1 Larix kaempferi
TAAGTCATTCCAACTGCACTTCCATCACTGGGGTTGCACCACTAGTCATACCTTGTTCATATCGCGCCTTCATTCTGCCCTCCTCAACCACGCGGTCGTCATCAGTAGGGTTTTACGATGACTCTTGATCCGAATTAGGGTTGTTCTGCTGGTGCATTTCTGGTGCATCCAGTTGTAACCCCGTCGATTCTTTGTCTAGACTAACCGATTCTTGCCAGTATATGGGCCATTCGTTGATGATCGCATCCATCTCTTCAAGGAACAATTTGTAGGGGATCTGCAAGCATTGCTTCCCCGTATCACGTCGCAATTGCACATGAATGTTGTGTGGGCCAATCGTAAACTTGGAAATCCCTTTATATTTTGTGGCAGCTACTTGAGACAACCGCGAAACATGCTCAGCTGTCGCCTACAGTGCTTCCCAGTAGATCCAGAACTGCGCAACGCAATCCTTCAATCGCTCAGGTTCCTGCACCCACCACAAATTCCGATAGCACGCCCTTACGGTCTTTCGCGACATCAACTTCCATCCCTTGGTAGTCGTCAGGCTCCATCCACGCTACAAGCACAATCAAAATCAAAATCCAGCTGTACGCGAATGCACCCTTTCCTGCATGGACAGCTGCTGCATCCTTGGTTAACTGGTTCAATAAGAAAAGTGACCAATTCATTTGTATGCATTCCGCGCAATGCTCCGCACACGCCATGACCCCCAAATTGCATTGGTTGGGTTGATTTTTCCATACAACTTTGCAACAAAGAATCCTCGCCCCAGTGCGGACCGCCCTATCATTAATACTGCTAGTGCGGTAGGCTCAGCCGTCGCTTTCCAAGCCGTAATGCTGTACCAACCTCACTGCCCACTTTTTCTCATTCTCCATCCCTATGAAATATTGCGATGGGTTCGGTCCATCCTTCGGCAATCCCGTTATCTCAGAAATTAGGTCAACTGTGATGGTGACCAGTCTGTCCAACCAAAAAATTCCACCATGAAAGCAGGCCAAAAGCTGCTTAACGCAGGCATTTTCCTTTGTCAACAGCCCAAAGTGCAACATGTTGATTAAGCCCAACAATCCTGCTTTGTCCAATCCGTACGCCCAATCATGTGGAATGTGTGGTGTCGGGCCAACTTCTCCTGCTGCTCTCGGCACAAAGGGGTGCGTCATAAAATCCTGCAGCGCCAGCAAATCATGATCGTCATACTTCAACTGCATCAACGCAGGCACAATGTCGACAGTGCAGACAATGCCTGGTGGGATCGCCGACATCTTGACTTGGTATTGCTGGTTCTTGGTGGGCTTCTAGAGCTATGCACCGGGTTGACGGGGAGGTATATACCCCAAGATATCCACTGCAAATACCCCTGCTCGAGCTACAGACTCCACAACGCTAGAGCTCGATGGAATTTCCTGTGCAGGTACCTCCTCTGCCAGTTGTGTAGATGCTCGGGTTTGCCGCTTCTCTGGTGGTGGGGAACCAGGCCGTGTCCCCCCCCCTCTTCCTGTGCATCACTAATGACGACCCGACCGACATACTAGAAACTTCCTCTTCAATAGTGACAGGGATGATGAGTGACTCTACTTCGCTCGAAATCTCAATTGTATCCGGTTCACCCGCCATTCCGCACTCGACCCCTACAATGCCGAATTGTTGCTCAACCTCACCCAACTTGGAAACTTGCTCGACACAAGGTAATTACACTCTGCAACACTACTCAAGCTTGCACAATTCAACACAACACTATTCATCTCACTTTACTTTGTGCAAAAGGATGAGTTCCGACCAGCCTCGGCCCGCTCTTAAAGCACCAAATCAATCCCCCATCATTGTGACCCAATCACGCCGATCATTATGACTAAATAACGCCTCAATTACCCAAATCCACCATCAATCCTGTCAATCCAATGATCGAATCTGTCATTAATGCCTATCATTTCAACAAATGCCGCTAATTAACTGTCTTTAATTCCTTGCATTTATTGCTAATTTGACCAGGTCGCGACCCTGCAGCTATCGCGGCATGGCTCTCAAATGGTGATACCATCATTCTTACCTATGCATCCTGTTCCTACTGGTGTGCCATCCTACCCCTTGCATCTTGCATTTTTTTTTTCTCGCAATGCCTTACGCATCTTGCGGCTCCTTGCACATCCTGTAGGGCTTTAGTCTGCTACCATTCACCAACTTTGGCAACAACGTTCCATCGAACTCTCACAGTTGTATTGTGCCGCCTAAAGTAATAGAACCAATGAGATAGGGTCCCAACCAATGCATCTGTAACTTGCCAGGATGCTTCATGAACTTGCTATCATACAACAACACCAAATCTCATTGTTGAAACTGTTTTTTTTAGATGGTGATCATGCCAAGCTTTTTTCCAATCCTTCTCCACACGTTGGTGAAAACCTATGATAAAGAAGTCCTCCTTGAGCTGTACCAGCTGCTCCAGTCGTTCTGCTAACGCTACTTCGTCATCCATTCCTGTCGCTGCCCCTATGCGCGGAGTTGGAACAATGCACTCCATAAGCATTACTACTTCTTTCCCATACACGAGTTTGAATGGTGTTTCCCCTGTCAATCTTTTACAAGTCATACGATATGTCCATAATACTACTGGAATATTCAAATCCCAGTCATCATGGTTTTCATTACATACCTTAGTAAGCGCGTGCTCCAACACTTTGTTGAAGGCCTCCACTGTGTCGTTGGCTTGTGGGTGATACAGAGTACTTTTTTGATGCTAGATCTGGAGCTCTTCTGTCAATTCCTTAATTGTGCGATTAATGAAGTGGCTCCCCTGGTCGCTCATCAATATATTTGGGCATCCAAACCGAGTCACAATGTTATTGAACAAAAAACGTGCTGTTGTCGTAGCGGTGAAATCCACAACAGGTGCCACCTCTGCCCACCTCGTTAAGTATTATGCCACTGTACTGATGTACCGTGCACTAGTCCTTTTCCCAGGTGGGTTTATTGGCCCTACAAAATCCACAACCCATTTATCAAATGGTTGCAATATCTCTTGAGGTACAAGTGGCATCTCATCCCTTCTTGATGGTTTTCCAGTGCATTGATAGACGTCACAAGTTTGGGGCATAATTTGTCACATCATTATGGAGAGTGGGCCACCAAAGTCCTACATGAAGCACCTTCCTTGAGGTGGCGCGACCTCCGTAATGACCAGCAGCAACACCTGCATGTGCCTTCGCCAATACCTACCCCTGTTCATGAGGTAGGACAAATCACCACAAGATCTCATTGGATCCTAGTTTATAAAGTTGTACCACGATCAACTGAAAATCTGCAGCCTTTACCACCAACTATTTCTTCTGGCTGGTGGTGAACTCCTCTGGTGCAGTTCCTATCATAAAAAACTAAATGATTTCTTTATAGTAACTGTCAGCGACCTCGAATCTGAACAGTTTCCCATCTGGCAACCCATCGTCAATGTTTTTTGTCTCCTCTCCTGTCTCAATTTGTGATAAATGATTTGGCCCCACGTTCAAGCGACCTGGCTTCATAATTACCTCGAAATCAAACTCCTGAATGAGAATAAGCCAGCGTCATATCTTCCCCCCCAACACAGGCTTATTGATCAAATATTTCAAGGTAGAATGATCTGTGAACATCTTGAAGTGACCACCCAATAAGTAATGTCGAAACTTCTGCAACGCGTATACCATCGCCAAGCCTTCTCTCTCTATAGTGGTATAATATTTCTCCATAGATGACAGCTTCCGACTCACAAAATAAATGGGATGGTCCAGATCTACCTCTCCTGGTTGTGCGAGCACTACGCCTAGCGTGAATGACGATGCATCTACATGGACATGGAATTCCTTGCTCCAGTCCAGAAATACCAATATGGGTGCAGAAGCCATCTTATCCTTTAGCATCTCGAAGCTTACTTGAAATTCTGGGCTCCATAAGAATATTGCATCCTTCTTCAACAACCTCTCCATAGGAACCATGATCATAACATAACCATGGATGAACTTGCGATAATACCCTGTGTGCCCCAGCATCGCTCGCAATTTCTTTATAGTTGTAGGAGGTGGCAAGCTTACAATCAGTGCAATATTTGTTGGGTCAACCAACAATCCTTCCTTACAAACAATGTGACCTAAAAACATCCTAAATGGTGCACAAAAATTACACTTCTTCAAATTCAACGAGATGTGATGATGCCGACATCGCTCCAACATCAATTGCAGGTTTTCTAGATGATCGCTAATCAATCCATAAACTATCTAGTCATCCATGTAAACCTGCAAGAACTTCTGAATAAAATCTCAGAACGCAACGACAACAACCTGGGAGAATACCGCAGGTGCATTCTTTAGCCCAAATGGCATCACAGTGTACTGGAAACAACCCCATTCAGTTACAAACGTCGTCTTGTGGCGATCCTCTTTCGCAATCCTAATATGGTGATACCCAGAAAATCCATCCATGAAGGAATACATTTCTTGACGTCCCACTCCTTCTAGTACCTCATCAGTGAATGGTGTCAGAAATGGATCATGCATACATGCATCATTCAACTTCTGGAAGTCAACACAAATCTGCACTTCACCCGTCTTCTTATCTTGCACCACCATAGAACTGATCCATTTCGATTCCTCGATTGGTTCAATTATTCCTGCATCTATCATTCTATTGAGTTCAACCTTGACCCTTTCCTTGTGTCGCGTATTCAGCTGATATGGTCGTTGTCTTACTGGTTTCGCATCAGGTTTCAACAGAATCTTCATCTCCCCTAAATCGCCTAGGATTCCCTTCATTTCAGAAAACTTCGTAGGGAACAATTATTGGAATTCATGCAACAAGTCTGTGACCTTTTCCATCATCTCTTCATCCTAGTAGCCCCGACATTTGCAGACTTTGTATTCTCCTCTGTCCCAATGTTGACCTTCCTGAGTTGTAACGGCTGATTTATAAAACCTGTTGGTACGTTTGGTGTTGCGACACCCTGACTCCCTTCGGTTTCCAGAATATTGACATTCCGCAGGTCATCTTCATCCTCTGGCCCTCCAGTAATGTTATAGCACTCCATCATCGAATGCATCTGAAAATGCGTATGCGGATCTACGGGATATGCCATTGGAAATACTTTCAGAATGACATCGCAGATGAGCTGCAAGGAATTATGAACATCTGGATTGGCATCCGCGAAACTGAAGGTATGAGTAAAGCAAACTGTCAACTCTAAACAATATGTAGTCTCCCCTCGCAACTCAGCTGCGATATACCAAGATCGCAGCATTTCATCCAAAGTGTGGACAAAGGCGTGGACCCATTCATCCTTTGGTTATGATGCCCATAGGGTCTGACATTCCATCAGATGACCGCCAGGGTTATTCCGCCTGTCATACTTTCCAGTGTAATAGACTTCCATGTCGCCAAAGCGAACAGTCATCAAACTTCGAAACTGTGACCATCCAGTGATCGACTTCTTATGGGTCACCCACCAGTGTGTTGGAGTAGCCTTTAGTGCCTCTTCCAACGCCAACAACGGCTAAGGTTCGGACACCTGATATTCAAATGCCACTAGAAATTCAAACAACCCGGACAGTCATTCATATACTGGCAATTCAACAGTCTCAGTCGTAACCCAATGCAGTGACTGTGTGATCAACCCACACTTTCGGAATGACACCTCGTGCATGCAATTCTACCAATTCTCCAAAGCATCCTCAGAATCGGAAGACGCAAAGCTAGAGTTGCGCCAACCAATTTTTCCTTCGACAATTGGATGGATGTAATATTCGAAAATGTTATATGCATGATCCCATCCTCTGACAACCTCTTCCTTGACTGGTTCGACATACCTTCTCCCTTTAGACGGGTCCAACGGAGCTATGACTCTGAGGTCCTAGTTCTTGAAGGTCATCATCCACTTCTTGAAATTAATTACTGCCATACTTTCATTAGCCCATCCCATCCCTAGCAACGCGGGATAGGAGCTTCCACCCTCGACAACTTCAATGACATCAAAATCCGCATAGGTTTTCATTCCCTCAATGTCCACAACAAGGCGCAAAACTCTCCCAATTGGTGTTACCTTGGCCTAATTGGAGAGTCACAGCTGCACAGGAGACCGGCTCAATGTTGGGCTCCCCATCTTTTGCCATGCATGCTTTGTTAAAATGTTGACATTTGATCCTAGATCTAGAATGACTGAATCTACTTCGTAATCCCCAATTTGGATATTCATGCACATTTCTTTTCCTATTTTCTTCCTCTGTAAGGAGTTCACCGTGGACTCCTTCTGTCCCTTAGTTGGTCAATACAATAGACTCTCAATATCGCCAAGAGCATAAAGATCGCATGCCAATGATAAGCAAATTTCAAAGAGGTTCTGCAAAACACCATACTGTCGTGATGGACCTGCTCCCGAAGTTGAGTAAAAAACAGGGGGCATGTCATAAATAATCGTTTTACCAGGATTTATTCCGATCGCATTACGTGCTTCAAAGAACATATCATGCTCAACATCAATATCGAACTACACCTTATTCTTCCCAGCCAGCCGGATGAGTGGATGCAGACGACCATCTTCACCTGTCGTCGCACCTCCGTGAGTGATAACAGCAAAAGCAGCATCCTGTGTCCTCGATTTTGCTGAAATCATCGTGACAGTGGATCCTTGATTCTGGTTCATGGGGGGTTCACAGGTTGATTCACATTCTGATTGGCATTCTGATTCTGATGCTGGTTCTGGTTTTGCAGTTGATTCTGATTTGGAAACTGGTTCTGATTCTGCAATTGAGGTATATTTCCTGCCTGCCATCGTGCAATCAACTGCGGACAATTTTCAATAGTGTGATTAGCAACAAAACAATATGTACACTGTATTTGCAACTATGAGCAATCTCTTTGGTAGTGTCCCAACACTCCGCAATTATAACATTGGACAGGTTCGCGACCTCGTCCTCCTCCGCGACCAAAGCCTCCACTGCGTCCTCCCGGGAATCCTCTGTGGAATCCCCCTTGCTGCTGATATTGTGGTTGGTTAAATTGTTGCTGCATGGGATTCGGTTGCATATGAACACACTGCCCTGGTTGAACACATGGTGCTGGATGAACGTACTGTGGATGCTGAACGTACTGTGGCTGTTGTGGAGCCATTTGCATCTAATTATACTGTGGCACAAACTGTTGTTGTGGTTGCGTCTGCGATACAAACTGCATCTGCGATTGAGGTAGCGGTTGGGCCACCTATGGTTGTTGTACTACACGCTGGTCGTCCTTCACATAGTATGAGTCATACATTCTTTCTTGAAGTAAGCCATATGCGCAGCAATCCTTATCTTCATATACCACGGACTTGTAGAATGTACAATACAAATTCATCGGCTTCGTGACCATCTTCTGCATGTATTGACACTCCTCATGTCGGTGCCCGTAAACTTGACAGATACAGCACCATGGCACGCCTCCACCATTCAATGGGTTTGGCGCTCCTGATACTAGGTAGTTGCGAAAATCTGGGTAGTTATCCCTTGTGTGGCCCTCTGTGCGACATCGAGTACACCATACCTCATCGTGGTGCTCTTTTCCCTTCTTGAGATCTTGCAACTGAATTGTTAGGTTTTCCAGTTGCGTCTAGATCTGAGACATGCCGGTTGCATTCTCGCCAACAGGTGAAGCTTCTATCCTCATCGCGATCTCTAGAGCCTCGCTCAGTGTCGCAATGTTTTACTTCATCAACAGGAGCCGAATATGAGGTAGCAATGCCGCGATGAACCATTCCTTATGCTGGACATCGCTCATGTCAAAATTGACTCTTTCCATTAGCATTTTGAATCTTTGGTCAAAATCCTAGACAGTTTCATTCGGATACTACTTAATTTACTTCAGTTCTGTAATATATTGTGCTTCATATTTTGGTTTTCTGAACTCTGCAATCAAACCTTTTCTAACTTCATCCAATGTATTCTATGGACTACCTACAGGAACTTGCACAAACTTCATAAACCAGTCCAGTGCGCGACCTTGAAGAGTCGTCGCCAACTGACCTTTCTTGGCATCATCATCCGTAATTTGCTTGACAGTCCATACTGCTTCACATAAGAACCAGTATTGCTGTGGGTTGTCTATTCCATTTCCATGAACAACGGTAACTTTGCATCTTCGCTCACCATCCTGGGCTTCCTTCCTACAGTCGCTGGTCCACTAGTAATTGAACATTGTTGACACAATGAACACAGTGGTGTCAAAGTTGTATTTCTTCCTGGTTGTGATATAGTGAGTGGAGGTGTGGGTACGTTGCTGTTGGGGGTTGGTCCTGCCTCTATCCTAGGCGTAGCCTATTT
The DNA here is from genome assembly GCA_027924585.1 of Larix kaempferi. Classification (NCBI taxonomy): domain Eukaryota; kingdom Viridiplantae; phylum Streptophyta; class Pinopsida; order Pinales; family Pinaceae; genus Larix; species Larix kaempferi. The sequence continues at coordinate 7,420,819 of BSBM01000067.1, forward strand.
TTCCTTGTCAGCATTGTGACGGCGCTTCGTCCCGTGTGGTCTTCCTTCACGACTTTGCATTTCGATCGCAGCAGGACCTTCTCCTGTCCTCTGCCTCTTCTCTTGTCGAAACCTTGCTCCTCCCCTCGTAATACCACTCTCTTCCTTGGCTTCCTTCACAGTCTCGTCGTAACTTGCACCCATCTACCCCGTATCATTCCATTCACCTCCCCCCTTCTGCCACGGTATCCATAGCCTCCACCCACCAGGGTTCTACTGATCGAGGTGCATCTTCAGTATGCCCTTTTCCCCTATAAGCATATTAATGGACAATTGCAGCGACAACAGGAACCTACCTCGTGGTCCGCTGAAAAATTCTCTCTCAGCTTCACTATAAGACTTCGTTGTATCCACCACAGACTCGGTGATATAGCCTTCCAATATACTGTTGAGCCAGACTTTGACATCCCGCGATGCTTTGTTGTCTACCTCTTGTAGCTCCTAGATCAATGCTGGGTTCCAAAACGTCGGCTCACCACCCTGGAAGTTTTGCTTCTGAAAGGTCAATTTCGCTAACCATTCATACAAGATGATTGGGAATTCATAGAAAAATATTCATGTGGACCGTCGTGTATGTACTTTGCCAGCCACCAATCCGTTGTCAGTGCAGGGTTCTGGTTCTCTTTCTTAGCGAACTCTCGCAACTTTTGGTCGAACCAATCTTGAATTCCTGATTTTGTCAGATGCCACAACATGTCCTCTCGTCACTTCGCGCTAAGGTCCCGGCAATGGAACCATTTGTTGACACAAACCCACTTGACAGGGGTTCCTCACACTGTCGACACCCAAACCACCGCGATCTCTCTGAGCACCGGCCCAGATCGGTTTTACTCTATCCAACAACAACTGCAGAGCAGATGAAGTCTCACCAGAGATGTTCAAGGGAGAGCTGACGGAACCACGTTTCCATCGAATGAAGGAGGACCTTGTGCATTAACTCATCAACTTATCGTAGCATTATACAATAGATCGAACTATTCAACTTAGGTATTTAAAAATAATTGCAGCATCATTCAACAGATCTCATCACTAACAGAAACACCAATGCACAATAGATATAATAGTAAAACATTAATTGTAGCAAGAAAAAATTGCATCATTCACAGATTCATATCACCTAATGCATTCATTGTAGGGGAACAGGACAGACACAATGATTCTGCTCAAAACTCTGTCATCTCATATTAATCTTGCAACAAAACACAGATACAACAAGATCATCCTTCTGTCGCATACCCAGATTCAGAAAGACTTAGATTGATACCCAAAACATCCCGCAATAACAATTCTCCTTATAAAGCTTGATATTCGATCCTTTAGCACTTGCAATCAACATATATTTATAGGTTTGCACCTTTACATTCATTGTCCACTTAACCGACTGTCTAACCACTTCTTAACAAACTCTACAAAATATATGACCCAAAACCCACATATTGCAGTCCAAATGACCCAAAACTCGCATAATGCGGTCCAAATGACCCAAAATACATAAAATACTATTCATTTGCGCGCTGCTTTCCTTCTTGTGCAGTATCTTTGGCCTTGCGTAGCATCCACGATGCTGCGCAGTTGACTCATCCACACCGCTTGCCAACAAATGATGATGATGATGATGATGATGATGATGATGATGAAGATGT
>BSBM01000067.1:7425000-7502500 GCA_027924585.1 Larix kaempferi
ATACGCAAGCCGTCAGACAACATTGGTGGCCGAGTGAATCCCATGAACTGATAGGAAGCCGCACATACCTGGGGTCCATATCTATTTTCAACTGAACTGTTTCCAATCACTGCCACGTTGTTTTAGATCCAACCATTTCAGATCCATTCTGAAAGCCATTCCAAATCCAACCGTTTCAGATCCATTCTGAAAGTCGTTCCAGATGCAACCATTTCAAATCCAGCCGTTTTCGATCCATTCAGCGCCATTTCAGATCCCTTTGTTTTCGATCACTTCCGCGCCATTGCAGATCTATCTATTTAAAATCCCTTCCACGCCATAGCAGCTCCATACTGAAAAAAATAAAAATTCACCACATCTCTCTTGTTTTCACTCCGTTTCCCTCGAAACTTCCCTGGAACCCCTGTAATCCCATTTTGCATATTTCAGTCCTGAGGACACTATCCCAAATTCCACTTCCCAAAGCCTAAAATCCCACATTTGTCTATTTTTAGGGTTTGCCATAACTTCCTCGGATTTCACCCAATCACCCTAAAATTTTACCACAGAGTTCCTTTCCTAATTCTGCTTCTTTGTCCCTCTCTGCCAAATTTTCCCATTCTTTCACCCTGCTTCTGAAATCCTCCTTTTCTGCTTCGCTGTCCATTCGACAGTGTCCAAAACCTAGTCAAACCCTAACTACCCTTCAGATTTTTTCCCCAATCCATATTTTCCTTTACTGAAACAGTTTCTGTTTTTGTTTTTCTACCCACTCAAAAAAAAAAAAAACTCCTGGTTATGGTTGTCACCCGTGCAGGAGCAAAAACCATGGAAGAAGCACTTGCAGCCATCCAAGCCAAACTCTAGGATCTGGATGAAAAATTTCTCAGCCTCCATATTGAGCATTCAACCATGAACAACAAATGATGTCTGAGTCTTCATCAAAGAATGGGTTCTCTTCTTCTAACAATTTCTGTGATCCAAAGCTTGATTTTCCTCACTTCAATGGCACTAATCTGACTGGATGGATCTATCGTGTAGAACAGTATTTCAATCTGCATAACACTTTTGATGTCCAAAAAGTTCCACTTGCATCCTTTCATTTGGAACAGGAAGCCCTTCAATGGTACCATTAGTACATCAAGGCTCATGACGAGCCAAAATGGACAGATTTTTTCTAACTCCTTTTGCAATGATTTGGTCCTAGTGCTTTTGATGACTTCACTGGAGCACTCACTAAAATTCGTCAAATTGATACTATGAGAGAGTATCAGACAGAATTTGAGAAAATAGCCAACCACACAGAAGGATTGTCTGATGACTTCTACTGGAGTTGTTTTATCATTGGTCTTAAGGATGAAATCCGCCCAGAGGTCAAAATGTTATGTCCCAACATAATGATGGAAGCCCTGGGGTTGGCTAAGTTGGCTGAAGCCAAGATTGCCGCCCAAAAACGCTCCAAACCCACTTTTGTTCCCTTCTGAAATATGGGTTCTGAACGACCTCCCATCCCACCATCTCCTCGATCAACTCCTATCAAGAATTTTTCCGAATAGAGATGCAAGCATGTAGAGAAAAAGGAAAAGACTCCCACGCACTAGCTCATTAGCAACATCCAGAGCAAAACAACAAAGAACAAGTTCACTCCCGCGCACTAGTTCATTAGCAACATCCATAGCACTGGTAATTTGATTGTTGATGTATATGTAAGTTCGGAATGTATTTCACCCATGTATTTCATATATGCATTTTGTACTCCTATAGAGATGGTATTATTCCTCTATACAGAAGTGATTGTATTCCTATATAGATGTTATTATTCCTCTATACAGAAGTGTCATCATGTATATTGTAAGTGTCGTAACTTATACTTGATGGGTTATTAGACCACCTTGATGGGGTCGGCCCAAGTGTGGGTTCGGCCCGGATTAAGTTAACCATGGGTTAAGCTATACATGTAGGCTCCATTAGTTTATTGGGTAGGACAGAAAAAGTATAAATAGAGATTGGGAGATCTCTATTTGATCATTCATACACACACTTCTCTCATTCGGAAAGTGGCGCACTTATGAGGAGGAGGTTTTGCTGCTAGGAGAAGACTATCTCTTGTATTATGGTTGTATCATTGCTCTATCTATATCTGAGGAAGTTATTGGGGTTTTTCACCTTTATGGTTTTCACCAAGTAAACTCTGTGTCTATTGTTTGCTTGCATTATTGTGTCCATGATTGATATGCTGTAGATTTACTGTACATATTGTTCTCTCAGTTAAGATCCTAGATCATATTGAAGTAAAATTATGAAAAAACTAACATGGTATCAGAGCTAGCCTGAAAAAAGGCATGATATGGCATGTATGACACTTGTTGCACTTACGATGCTAGGGCTTGATATAGAAAAAACTATTCATCGTAACACTTTCTCTATAAATCCATTTTGGAGAAGTTTTCAGATCTGAAATTGTTACAGGTTGAATATAAGATCCCCATGTACCTTGTGTCCAAAGCACAACCTCTAATTCGTTGTAATTTGTGATTTATGATCTGTACAATATAGGGTTTCTGTCTCTTCCAGATCTCAGTCATAAACAGGTGACCTTGGAAAAAAGATCATAACTTGGGATAGGAAGCTCCAAATGAAATTTAGTAAAAAGTGACAGGTAGTACACAGACTGTACTATCTCAAGAAATGTTTCAAGAGGCCGAATTTGAGCCAGTGACACGTGGCACTCCATACAAATTAGCTCTCCTTTTTTATCCCATAAATAGGTCACGTTGCGACACTTGGAATAAATCTATCTCAGAGAATCCAATTGAGGTCAGACCTATTGGGATGGAAAGATGACAGGTCAGGATACCACAATTTGTTTTTTCAGACCCCGTGGATCGAAAAGTGCAGAGTTACACCAGAAACAATCAGGTACATATTTCTGTCAAAACAGAATTATTTTTTAGCACCTTCATTCGTGGCTTCCGTAATTTAGGGTTTCAGAGAAAGTTGGAATTTTTGTAATCGGAGACTATGGCTGAATGCTACTCATCAAAATAGAAATTTAGAGACCAAGATCAAAATTTTTGGTTGGGCAGAAGATTGGGCTTGATCAGACCCTAGCTCGGGACTTTGATTGGAAAAGTGGAAAATTAGGGCTTCTGCAAAAATGGCAATTTTTGAAATCTGTGACCACGACTAGAAGCTCCTCAGAAAAATAGAAGCTTAGAGATTTGGATCAAACCTTTTGATTGAGCAGAAAAGTGGGCTTCATCAAACCCTAGTTTGGGGTCACGTCTCGTGAATCCGAAAGTTTCAAAGGCAAAATTGAGGAGTGAAACTTTGCAGTTTTCAAATTCTGAATATAACAGCTTGATCAACTCATCAAGGTGCATATTTATATCCTTTCGAAAGTTTTAAATTCAAAGTTGAATTTTTGGGGTTTCTCTGACAAACCCTAATCCAGCTCCAGATCCAGTTCTTGCAAATCAAGTGGATTGGGTTAATCCTAGAAGAAGATGGATTGGTCACTTGCATAAGTGAAGAAGTTCCTGTTTCAGAGGGAGATGAGACTAAGGCCTTACATAAGAAGATTACAAGCGATCTCGACAGGTATGTGTTAGGAACCTATGTAAACCCTTCTCTTTACTATGTTAGTATATTGTTGTTGGACGCATATGCTTTGTAAGTCGTCCCGTAGTATTTGTTGATCCGTAGTTTATATTAGCCCATAGTATTGACCCATAGTATTGGACGCATATGCTTTGTAAGTCGTCCCGTGGTATTATATGTCCCATGGTTTTGACTCATGGTATTGGGCATAGACTTAGTATATAAGTGTGTGTTGAGGTCATTGAAGGCACGGTGAAGTTAATTGTATTGAGCTTGCTCAAAGGAGGTTGCCCCCTCGAAGTGGCCCGTGATCAATATAAAAGCGATTCTGTTCTATTATTTCTGATATCTTGTGTATTTACATTAATTAATTATTGCAGGTACATCACATCTGGTATCAGAGCACTTTCCTTGGCACAAGTGGGAAATTTTTTTTCTTTTTTTGGGTGGCGACTTTTAGATCAATTTCTGAAACTTTCTGCACAAAATCAGAAGAAACTGATTGCATATCTGAATTCCTCTTTCAAAAATACGCAGTTTCAAAAAAAAATCATCTCATTTGGAGTTCTAAAAGTGGAGATATCGCGGATTTAAAATCAGCAATTTTTCAGAATTTCGGTGACGGCCGCGGAAATTGCGGCGAGAAAATCTTTTGATCGAGTGCCCAGATTTCTATTCCGCTTTCATGGGTAGAAGCAGAGTGGTTGTTCCAGTTCCAGAAACATGATATAATAGCGATTCTGAGCAATATAGATCCAATTTTTGAACATTGGGTGGAATTTCTGCCCAAATTTTTTCTGTTGCAGGTTCGGATCTGGGAATAATCCCTATCTGCTTAACTGTGGGAAGTACTTGGGCATAAGCCCTAAAACTCATTGTGAGGAGTACCACAGGAACCCCGAAGTAGCTGGCCATTGAGAGGACCTGCCAAGCGAAAAGGGCAACGACCCCTACCTGATTGACTAGTTCCCACCCGTGAGGTAAACCAAGAGCTGTCGTTTGTGGCAAAGCGGTTATCAGTTTTACCTGAGCCGTGGAGTGAGGGGTACTGCCCCAATATGCAAGCCGTCAGACAGCATTGGTGGCCGAGTGAAAACCCTGAACTGTTAGGAAGCCGCACATACCTGGGGTCCATATCTACTTTCATCTGAACTATTGTTGATCGCTGCTGTGCCATTTCAGATCCATTTTGCCAGCCGTTCCACATCCAGCCGTTCGGCGTTGTTCCAGATTCCTTCCGAGCCGTAGCCACTCCAGTCTGTCAAAAAAAAAAAAAAAAAATCCGAGCCGTAGCCACTCCAGTCTGGAAAAAAAAAAAAAATGAAAAAAAGGTTATGGTTGTCACCCGTGCAGGAGCAAACACCATGGAGGAAACACTTGCAGCCATCCAAACCAAACTCCAAGATCTGGATGAAAAATTTCTCAGCCTCCATCTTCAGCATTCAGCCATGAACAATAACCGACAGCCAGAATCTTTTGCATCCACCGGGTTCTCTTCTTCCAACAATTTTCGTGGGCCGAAGCTTGATTTTCCTCGCTTCAATGGTACTGATCCGACTGGATGGATATATCGAGCAGAACAATATTTCAGTCTGCATAATACTTTTGATGTCCAGAAAGTTCCACTTGCATCCTTTCATTTGGAACAGGAAGCCTTTCAATGGTACCATTGGTACATCAAAGCTCATCCCGAGCCAAACTGGACAGATTTTTGCCAACTCATTTTGCCACGATTTGGCCCTAGTGCTTTTGATGATTTCACAGGAGCACTCACTAAACTTCACCAAATTGGCACAGTGAGAGAGTATCAGACAGAATTTGAGAAAATGGCCAACCACACAGAAGGATTGTCTGATGAATTCTACAGGAGTTGTTTTATAAGTGGTCTCAAGGATGAAATTCGCTCAGAGGTCAAAATGTTTTGTCCCAACACAATGATGGAAGTCCTAGGGTTGGCTAAGCTGGCTGAGGACAAGATTGCAGCTCAACAACACTCCAAACCCACCCTTGTTCCCTTCAGAAATATGGGTTCCCAACGACCTCCCATCATGCCTTCTCCTCAACCAACTCCTATCAAGCATTTGTCCGAGATAGAAATGCAGGCACACCGAGAAAAAGGGCTTTGCTATAATTGTGATGAGAAATTCACTCGGGGACATAGATGTGTTCAACAAAAGCTCTATCTCTTGGATGTGGATTCTCCTCCTGCCTTAGAACTTGGTGAAGAAGCTACGGATACAGTGGATGATCAGATCGACATTCAACAACCGCTTGTTGACACCCCATTTTCGGACGACCCACTTGAGATCTCTCTCCATGCTGTAACCGGCGTCACCACCCCACAAACAATGCGGGTTAGGGGATACTTCAAGAAGCTCCCTCTTACCATACTCCTTGATTCTGGTAGCACTCATAACTTCATTGACCCTCGGATTGCCAAACAGGCTGATTGTTTTGTCCATCCTTGCTCCAACTTTGAAGTCATGGTTGCCAATGGGGGCACGTTACCTTGCAAGGGGAAGTGTCACAATGTGCGTATCTCTATGGAAGATTATAACCTACGCTCTAACATGTTTGCCTTTCCCTTAGGCGGATGTGATGTGGTTTTGGGCGTTCAATGGTTACGCACACTTGGCCCCATCTTATGGGATTTTGCTGAACTTTAGATGCAGTTTAAAGTCAATGGGGCACAATACAAATTTATGGGCTTACAACCAGGGTCTCTCTGCACCATCAGTTCACATCGCCTGGAAAAAATCCTTAAGAAGAATTCACATGGTGTTATCGCTCAACTCAATTCCATTCAAATGCACCCATCAACAGTCTCCACTACTTCCTTGGATAGATCTGCAGGTATCTTTGCTGAACCAATGCGCTTGCTACCTTCACGAGACCTTTCCGGTAAGAATTTAGCCACATCTACCTCTCAGCAGGAAATGATGGCTATGTTGCATGCAGTACAGAAGTGGCAGCCATACCTATTAGGGAATTATTTCTGCATAAAGACTGATCTCCCGAGTCTGGAAAATTTTCTGGAACAATGGGTCTCCTCCCCAACACACCTGAAATGGGTTATCCAACTCATGGGTTATCCCTATGTGATCACTTACAAGAAGGGTAAGGACAATATGGTGGAAGATACTCCTTTTTGCACAATTGATGACCCAGTTTCGCTTACAACTCTTTCTCTGCTTGTTCCAAATTGGGTGCAATATGTTCAACAGGGCTCTCTCTTCTATGAACTCCATGCTTCTTCATCAACAGGGCACTCTGGGTTCTGCAACATGTATGACAAAGAACAATGTAACTTCTTTTGGCAGGGACTAAAAATGACAATCCAACAGATGGTGGCTGACGATGATACTTTCCAAGTCAACAAGGGTGAAACGACACTCCTTTCAGGATTGCTCAAACCCTTGCCCATCCCTAAACAGCTTTGGCCAACTATTTCTATGGATTTCCTAGCAGCGCTCAGGTGGTACAATACCACATCTCACAGGACACCATATGAAGCGGTCTATGGAAAAACACCGCCAGTTCTTCTTCCATACACCCTTAGCAGCTCCCCAGTTCAAGCAATTGACTCGGTTCTTCGAAACCACGATCAGATTCTTCTCATTCTGCAGGACAATCTTCACATGGCCAGAATTCGCCTGAATCAACAAGCCGATCAGCACCGTTCTGAGCGCATTTTCCACGCAGCTGACAGGGTTCTTCTTCATCTACAGCCTTCCAAGCAATCCTCCTTGACACTCCAAAGGCATCAGTGGCCTGAAATGCAACCCGGGGAACCACTCCTTCAGCTTCTGCAGCAATTTCTCCAACCAAAGCTTTGGGGACAAAGCTTTTTCTAAGGGAGAGGGGATGTTAGGAACCTATGTAAACCCTTCTCTTTACTATGTTAGTATATTGTTGTTGGACGCATATGCTTTGTAAGTCGTCCCGTAGTATTTGTTGATCCATAGTTTATATTAGCCCATAGTATTGACCCATAGTATTGGACGCATATGCTTTGTAAGTCGTCCCGTGGTATTATATGTCCCATGGTTTTGACTCATGGTATTGGGCATAGACTTAGTATATAAGTGTGTGTTGAGGTCATTGAAGGCACGGTGAAGTTAATTGTATTGAGCTTGCTCAAAGGAGGTTGCCCCCTCGAAGTGGCCCGTGATCAATATAAAAGCGATTCTGTTCTATTATTTCTGATATCTCGTGTATTTACATTAATTAATTATTGCAGGTACATCACAGTATGACTCATCCAGGTATGTTTTGAGATTTGTTCATGATTAAGTTTATGGTATGTTTGTCTTCATGTTATTACGGTTAGTACAATCTTGATTTTAGACTTGTTGTATCACCTTAACAAAATTATGAATGCATGATAGAAGATATTCAGTGATTAGGGTGTTGACACTTATGATTGTACTAATGAATTATAGTGTTGTATGAGGTTTATGTTGTCTGCTAACATAAAAGGTACACCAAGAAAGACAAATCATGTTCTAGTTCAAGAACATATGATCATGATGACATGAGGACAAAGATTCATCCATTGTCATGGATCACTTAGAATATCTATTTACGATGTATGTATAACTTGGTTCTACAATGGTTAACTTATGAGACGTGCAGGTTACTAGCACAAGTCATTGAAGAGAACTAGAAGACATCATGCGGGTATGTTAGACATAACTAGTTAACATAGTAATCTAGGTATGTTTTTCCTATATCAAGTTAGAATATTACCTTGTGTTAGGATCCTTTATATAAGTATACTTGGTATGATTGGTTATGTTTATTCATAAAGTTAGAAATGTAAGTAATCAAGGGTTTATGCATATTAAGTTTCTTATCTTGATTGATGATTTGACTAACCAGAAGAGTCCTTTGGTCAAATATGAATATGCATGAGTAAGAGAAGTATTCCTTAAAACATTGAATGCTAATGCTTATTATCTGTGTTTGAAATGACCATGACTATACATGTTTAAGATTATTGTAGTATTGAGATTATACTAATGAATGTATGATTATGTATGAGATCTCGAGGATATCACAATAATGATACTTGTAAGCATGCATAGTGATCGAGGATGGATATAAGTTCAAGGATAGGTAATCCAAGAAGCAAAGATCAAGAGGGAGCACACTCCAGTAATTTTTGCAAGGATGCAGATATTCAGAGGGAGTCGACCACTTCTCACAATCCACATCAGAATGGAGTTGCAAAGATTCAGAGGGAGTCCACCTAACAACCAAACAAAGATAAGTATTTGAATTGTCATTTCTTGCATATTTTATTGTTTAAATAATATTGTTCAATAATGTATATACTCATGTTCCTAGAATTAGGTTGTGTATTATGCATATTAGAATAGTTGCATTAATGAACAGTATACTACTAATATACATGGGTAAGTGGCACTATACAACATTCCATTGCTACTTATCTAGAATGAAACCTCTTTGCTAAGATGTTGGGATTTGTGCACACTCTTAACAATGTTCTGGTAGAGATTGGAAGGCATCTAGAAAGTTACGAGATATGGATAAATGTTGTATTGAAGCATTGGATAAGATAACTGCATAACTGTATGACATATTTATTTATGTGTAAGAATTTGTTCTGAAAACTATGAGATGTTTTCTAATCATGCAATTTAACTTGTTGTGTAGGAAAGATCATATACCATCACCTACAAAAGAAGGACTACAACATTTGTTCAGCAACAAAGTTATCTATTGAAAATATTGAAGATATTGAAGTTCCCAGGATCTAGAAAGAATGCCACGATTGAGGAGTACCAGTTGATCATGAAGATGTTTGGGATGCAGTCCCAAGACCTGAAGGAGAGTTTGTAATGACTTCCAAGAGGATCTACAAGATCAAGCATGCTGTAGGTGGTAGCATAGAGACTTTTGCTCTTGTAGCCAGATACACTTCCATTAGATCCGTACTTGCTCTGGCTGCAGTGATGAAATGGAAGATACACCAAATGGATTAGAAGACAGCTTTCTTGAATGGTATAGTTGAAGAAGAAGTGTATGTGGAGCAGCCACTTGGTTCTGAGACACATGACAGGGAGTTATATATATGCAGAACTTGGTATGGTAGGATAGACAACTTTCTATCCAATTTGGGCTTTACCAAGAGTAAAGTGGATTCCAACCTTTACTAAAAGGTTGAGGAAGGCAATACAGTGATACTACTTTTGTATGTGGATGACCTGTTTATTATAGGTGAAGATAGATTGATTTTTGACACGTAGCGAAAGCTTGCTACCAAGTTCGAGATGAAAAACTTGGGGATGATGCATTATCTGTTTTTGGCATGGTGGTGTGGTAGAGTGCAGATGGAATCTTACTTGGACAAGGGAAGTATGCAGAAAGATCCTAAAGAGGTTCGGGATGATGGACTGCAAGGACATGGCCACACCTATGGCATCGAACCTGAAGCTTTTGTGTGATGCTTCATCTGAGCCGGTTGATGTCACTATGTATCGTTAGATGATTGGGTCCTTAATGTACCTGACGAACACGAGACCAAATATTTGCTTTACGATGAACACATTGAGCCAATTCCTGACAGATTCGAGGAGTGTTCACCTGGTTGCTGTAAAGCATATTCTGAGGTACCTGAAGGGTACAATTGATTATGGGCTCAAGTATGATACGAATCAAAAGTTTAACCCGCAGGGTTATGTTGATTCAGATTGGGCAGGCAGTGCTACAGATAGGAAGAGCACTTCTGGGTGCTGCTTTAGTATGGGATCAGGTGTGATCTCTTGGTTTATCAGGAAGCAATCCTGCGTAGCATTAAGTACAGCCGAAGCAGAGTATGTTGCAGCTTGTTCGGCTAGTTGTGAGGCAGTATGGCTGAGGAAGCTATTGTCTGAGCTATTTGATCTACCGTTGGAGGCTACTAGTATCTTCTATGCAACCAGAGTTGTGTGAAGCTGTCTGAGAACTCGGTGTTCCACGACCGGTCGAAACACATAGAGATCAAATATCACTATGTCAGGGATATGGTGAAGAGGGGAGCAGTGAAGCTCCTGTATGTTGCAACAGATGAGCAGATTGCAGATGTGTTGACGAAGCCACTAGCTAGAGTGAAGTTCGAGTACTTCAGAGAGAGGCTAGGTGTTCTTTGAATCGATGAAACTTCGAGGAAGAAGTGATGGAGACATTTGCTGTAGCCATTCCTAGCATGGTGGAAGGGGGATCCTTCACATGGTTGTGGATGTAAGCGCTAAATGATGAGCATGAAGATGATGTTCTAGTTTCTTCTCTGTATGATCAATTGGATCATTTATGTATGTACACATCATGTTGGATGCTGGATATGATTAGTTGGATCATTTATGTATGTACACATCATGTTGAATGCTGGATATGATCAATTGGATCATTTATGTATGTACGCATCATGTTGGATGCTGGATATGATCAGTTGGATCATTTATGTATGTATGCATCATGTTGAATGCTTGGACCATGTATATGTATATGTATAAGGTGGATACGTTGTATGATCAGGTAGATCATGTATGTTGATATGTATCAGGTAGATACATTGTGTGGATCATGTATCTATGTATGTATCAGGTGGATACACTGTGTATGGTGATATGTATCAGGTAGATACTTGGTATGCATAAGGTAGATGCATTGTATGATCAGGAGGATCGTGGATGACGAGCTTCTCCAGATGACATGCATCAGGACGATGCAGTGATGATGATCAGGATGATCATGTGTACATCAGGATGATGATACTTTGTGGCCGTGGATCAGGTTGTGCAGATGAGCATGTCTAGGAGATCCTATAGGTCGGATTTGTGTACCCGTAACAGCCTGGGATGCTCTTTCGAGACATTGCTCTGGGAGGACATGTAATTTGTGCCTTGGAGATTTTAGGTCAGATTTGTGTACTCGTAACATCCTGAGATGCTCTTGCGAGGTTTTTTCCTATGGCATGTAATTTGTGCCCTAGGAGATCTTTCAGGTCGGAGTTGTGTACCCGTAACATCCTGAGATGCTCTTGCTAGGTTTTGTGGTGACCACATGTAATTTGTGCCCTGGTAGATCCTTCAGGTTGGAGTTGTGTACCCGTAACATCTTGGGATGCTCTTTCGAGGTTTTGTGGTGGGGTCACATGTAATAAGTCCTAGAGATCTGGACAGGATGAAAAAGGCCTCAGATGCTCTTTAGGGTTCTTGCTAGTCAAGACACTCTTTTAAGGTTTTGTGACGCATGTAATAAGTCCTGAGAATTCCACAGTATGGCCAGTGATGATGAAGACCTACAGGTGGTGGGCCTACATCTAGTATGAAAAAGGACTGGCTCTGTAGAACTTCCTATGACGAGTAGATTCAGAGATTGGTTGAGATAGCAACAGCCGTGACGATGACGATGATTCGAGGTTGATGCATCGATGATGTTGATCCAGAGAAGAAGACTTGTGCTAGCAGATCTGTGTCGAGAAATACCTTCCTAGTTAAGAGGGAGTGTTGATGTATATGTAACTTCGGAATGTATTTCACCCATGTATTTCATATATGTATTTTGTACTCCTATAGAGATGGTATTATTCCTCTATATGGAAGTGATTTTATTCCTATAGAGATGTTATTATTCCTCTATACGGAAGTGTCATCATGTATATTGTAAGTGTCGTAACTTATACTTGATGGATTATTAGACCAATGGGGTCGGCCCTGTATGAGTCATGTGGGTAAATGGGTTATTAGACCACCAAGTGTAGGGTCGGCCCGGATTAAGTTAACCATGGGTTAAGCTAGACATGTAGGCCCCATTAGTTTATTGGGAAGGACAAAACAAGTATAAATAGAGATCGGGAGATCTCTATTTGATCATTCATACACACACTTATCTCATTCGGAAAGTGGCGCACTTATGAGGAGGAGGCTCTGCTGCTAGGAGAAGACTATCTCTTGTATTCTGGTTGTATCATTGCTCTATCTATCTCTGAGGAAGTTATTGGGGTTTTTCACCTTTATGGTTTTCCCCAAGTAAACTCTGTGTCTATTGTGTGCTTGCATTATTGTGTCCATGATTGATATGCTGTAGATTTGCTGTACATGTTGTTCTCTCAGTTAATATCCTAGATCAGATTGAAGTAAAATTCTGAAAATTTAACATTGATGAGCAGAGCAGTGGTAAATCGAGGAGTAGGGGATACCAGTCCAGAGGATACCGGTGTTCCCAGGGGAGGCAATCCGGTGACAGTCCAGAGGATAACAAAGGGCCCAATGAATCCAGTAATCCCATTAACCCTAGAAGCATAGGAATTTGGGAAAAATACCATGGTTTTTATTGTTTCCACACTAAATACAAACGTTTCAATGTTTACTTCATTTTTTAAGAGGGTTTATATGAAATATAGGTCGTATTTGAGGGAAAAAATGACCCATGATGGGCATTTTCCCCATCAAATGCTATCCTTGAACCCATCCATCGCCTGTTTAATAGAGAACGGGCTTGAACCCTACCATCACGAGCAAACAAATTCGGGATTTCCGTGTTGCAGAACAACGTAGAAATGGTAAGAAAATGGTCTTGGGTAGTGTAAGACAATTCAGGGTTGTGATAAGACGATTCATGATCCAACATTACCCTATCCACGTCCATGTGCAAAACCACTCAAAACTACCTAAAATTGGTCTAAATTTGGTGACATTTCACCATGTTATCTTATTTTTAAAAAATCAGGCATGGAGGGAGGGAAAAATTCGCCAATTTTTGTGAGTTTTCTTGCATGGAGAGAGGGGAAATGATGTATAGAATCCTCCCCCTCCACCAAGGTTGATTCTTATCATTTAAACCCTCTCCCCATAGCTAAAATCACTAACAAAATGTTCCAAATTTTTCCAAATCCTTTACAATTTCAAACATGTATGGTAGGGAGTGGGGGTCATACCCAATGCTATTCCACCTCATTTCATGCTTGAAATTAAAAAAAAATGGTGTGTTTCTTGCAAAATTGACCAAATCTAGCTCAGTTTTGGACAATTTTGTGCATGGGCCCACTTTCCCTCCACGTATGAAATTGCATGAAATTTGGAAAAAATGGGCAAAAGATGGCCAAATTTGGCGTAAGTTAAAGCGTTCTAAGCTATTCTAAGGTGCCATATTATAGGGGTTTCTGACTGTTTAACATTGTATACCAAGAAAGCATACTGACCCCCCAACCAATCAACCAATATGTTATTGGAAGACACCACTTTCATGTGGTTGTCTTTGTTGGTATAACGGTGCAAACATGAAAATGGGTAATACATTTGTTTGTTGACAATTAAATTTGTAAAGTTTTTTTTTTCATTCAACTTCAAGCAATCAAAACTCATATCTACATTGAGAATTTCACTTTGAAGCAAAAAGAAGTTTTGTAGAGAATTATGTTACTCCAGACTAATTTTTCTTTTATGGACATGATGTTATAAATTTCATGTGTATTAACTGCATGCACCTAAAATTTTTGGCAAGGATAATGAGTGAGTAATACACATGGCCACCTAGTTTTTAGATATAATTAGTCATTTTAGGGAAAAATATGTGTTATATTTTGGGATTACTCCAGAAGTGTTCTCACCTCGGTAGACGAGCAATAGGTCTCCTAGGCCCCGTGATGCTTCATGGTCATATCAATGTCTCGATTTGGGTGGATGCTTGGCCTTGGTTACAGTGTTGACATGGTACCCTTATTATATTGTTACCTAATTGACATGTTGATAAACTCATTGGGTGCACACAATGGGGGAGTCGATTGCTTGATCAAGGGAGGTACTTACCTAGGAGGAGGAGCATTGGGAACTTAACCCTTAGAGCTCGGGACCTACACACCTTGCAGGTTGGACACTTGATTTGATGATGCTTGGGTTGAGGAGGATACTTCATGGAGGTTTGTGATGGAACCAAGGACCTATGTTGAGGAGGAGAGTTGGACCTTTGTGACCACATTGTCATACAATAGATTACCATTGCGCACATGTAGCACATAGTTAGAGAAGGAGTAACTTGCATGAGGAAACTTGCATATCAAACCACTGTGGAAGAGGGAGTGTTAGACTAACGTCACCGAGTTTCGGTGGGAAATCCATGAATGAAGAAATATGACCACCGCCCATTCCAAATTGAATCCCCAACATGATCTTTATGAGGGGGAACCCCATACCTCTTTGCATGCATTAACTAGTCAAGTGGCCCAAGAAACACACTTCTATATCCATGTTGTGAACAAATTCCAAATCAAATCAATTCATGTCTTATACTTAAAAATAATTCAAATATAAATAACTCTAAAAGAAATTACACCTTTGAGAGAAAAATAGCTTTTGATAAATTTTTTGGGAAGAAATAACTTTTAATATTAAAACATTACAAGTAAATAATTTTGCACGCTAAATTATATCTGCTTGGTAACTTATATTCTTGTTTTATCGAGTGTAGGTACCACCAAATAGGTATATGTCAGATCTATCTTCCTTGAGTGATGATGAATATATACTCGGAGAGGTTGAAAGTGAGATGTGTTGTACTAGATATACTGGTTCTATATCTAGATATGAAAAGGTAAGGAAAATATTTCGTAGACGCATACAATATTTTATTGCCAACGGAGGGTCGTGTAATTATGATGCTGAGAGAATAGGTGACATTGAGTTTCCCTTGAGGTATAGACATCTAGTTCAACGATGGCTACCTAATAAGCTACCTCAAGTGGACACAGATTTCTTCATCAATGGGAGGATGTATCGCATTTCTCCTTTGTCTTTACATGGATTGGGCATATTTTCCATGGATGGCATAAAGGTTGGCTATGGAATTGTAACTTAATTGATGGAGTATGTCAGACCATTATACAGATATAATAACTGGTTGATCTTGGTCCAATATACTCGAAGTATGCGGAGATACGGAGTTGCCGCAAATGATATACAACTAGTAGAAAACAATAAAAACAAAGGGAAACTATGTATATTAATGGGAGACCAAAAGCGTCTAAAAACATTGCTGTATTTATAAACAGTACACGACCAGTGACAACAACTAAGCAACCGAATTGCGAATTTGATGGATGCGAAGAACATCGTATATTTGTATGTGCAACAAAAACAATACTTCCAGGTGAAGAGTTGTTGATCGATTACAACTTAAATCGAATAGATGTGGCTTCCACGGTCCAGGGTAACTGTGGAAGGTCACACGCTATGCCTCATCAGGTAAATGCTAAATATAGTAACTAAACATGACTACAATAACTAAATGTTTTGATTTTCTCTGTTAACATTCTATTTCCACTGTTGACATTCGCTTTTTTTGTGCTTATTATGAATATTTCCATGTGATAACATATTGCTTATTACATTGTTATGCTTATCTCCATTTTTGTTTATGTTACAATTATTGACTCAACTTTTATTGATTGATTTATTTTATCACGATGGCAGTAGTGGAAAGCCACGTGTTGCTTCCACGGTCCAGGGTGATCGTGGAAGGTCACAATCTATGCCTCGTCAGGTAAATGTTAAATATAGTAAATAAATATGACTACAATAACAAAATGTTTCGATTTTTTCTGTTAACATTTGATTTTCACTGTTACCATTCGATTTTTTCATGCTTATTGTGAATATTTCCATACGATAACATGCTTATTACACTGTGGCAGGGGTCTGCTCATCGCCATGGAGAAGAACATGTATCTTCTCCTTCAGAGGTAAAAGTAAATATTATTGCAATATCTCATTTTTTTATGTTACAATTATTGACTCAACTAAATATAGTAACTAAATATGACTACAATAACTAGAAAATCCCACCCCAGAATATTTCCATGTGACAACATGCTTATTACACTGTGGCAGGGGTCTACCCATGATTGTCATGCAACAGAACGTGTGTCCTCTACTTCCGAGGTAAAAATAAATATTATTGCAATATCTCTTTTTTTATTATGTTACAATTATTTTCATAACGTTTATTTATTGATTTATTGTGTCAAGGTGGCACCAATGGAAAGGAACCTGCTGCTTCCATGGTCCAGGGTGACCATGGAAGGTCACACTCTGTGCCCTCTCAGGTAAGTGTTAAATATAATAACTAAATGTTTTGATTTTTTTATGTTAACATTCGATTTCCACTGTTGACATTCGCTTTTTTCGTGCTTATTATGAATATTTCCATGTGATAACATGTTTATTACACTGTTATGCTTATCTCATTTGTGTTTATGTTACAAATTAAAATTATTGACTCAACTTTTATTGATTGATTTATTGTGTCAGGGTGGAGGTAGTGGAAAGCCACATGCTGCTTCCATGGTCCAGGGTGACCGTGGAAGGTCACAAGCTATGCCTTGTCAGGTAAATGTTAAATATAGTAAATAAATATGACTACAATAACTAAATATTTTGATTTTTTCTGTTAACATTCGATTTTCATTGTTACCATTTGCTTTTTTCGTGCTTATTGTGAATATTTCCATATTATAACATGCTTATTACAATGTGGCAGGGGTCTTTTGATCACTATGGAGCATAACATGTATCTTCTCCTTCAAAGGTGAAAGTAAATATTATTGCAATATCTCATTTTTGTTTATGTTACAATTATTGACTCAACTAAATATATTAACTAAATATGACTACAATAACTAAAAACTCCAACCCCATAAGATTTCCATGTGACAACATGCTTATTACATTGTGGTAGGGGTTTGCCCATGTTTGTCATGGAACATAATGCGTGTCCTCTACTTCTGAGGTAAAAATAAATATTATTGCAATATCTCATTTTTTATGTTTTAATTATTTTCATAACGTTAATTTATTGATTTATAGTGTCAGGGTGGCACCAGTGGAAAGGCACCTACTGCTTCCATGGTCCAGGGTGACCGTGGAAGGTCACACTTGGTGCCCCATTAGGTAAGTGTTAAATATAATAACTAAATGTTTCAATTTTTTCTATTAACAATCGATTTCCACTATTGACATTTGAATTTTTCTGTGCTTATGATGAATTATTGATTGATTTATCGTGTCAGGGTGAGGACCGTGGAAAGGCACCTACTGCTTCCATGGTCCAGGGTGACCATGGACAGTCACCCACTCGAAGTAGATCAGTACGGGTTGACCGTGGGAAGTCACTGGCCACAACACCGCGTCAGGTAAGTGTTAGTGCTTAATAGTAACTAAATTTCATTGCAATAACAATATTTGAATGATGTTAAAATTATTTTGCTTAATTTTATTGTTTGATGATTTTAGTCCAGTGCACTCGATTTGGGTGATTAGGTACTTGAGGAAGAGATTTACTATTCCATAGACCCAATGCAAACTTTAAAGAATTCCTTGAAAAAGGAAAACATAGAAATGATTTCCTTGGCTCGCATAAGGCCCGTGAAATAGGAGAGAAGGCAAGGATTGAAGAGCTGCAAGATCAAATACAATCTTATGGGGTAAGTGGCATCTTCACATATTTTTTAAGCTATGACATGATTTCATATTTGATATTATGTTTTCTATTTTTCCAAGTGATCTGATAAAGTAGAGTTTCTCGTTTGTAGGAGTTTTTAAAACCCGTGACTAGAGAACCTGTTGAGACAGGTACAGGTAGCAGTGATGCTCCAATGCAGCAAAAACGTCGCAAAGAAATGTACCAATGAATATTTTTGACACTCCTGCGGTTGGCCTCGAATCCATTGATGAGGGCACTGATTTTGATCAGCATGACATGCCGGAGCATGATAAGACGGAGCCTAGGACTCCACATGACTCTGGATATGAACATACTATAGATGACTAGGAAACTTTTCCTGGAGCAGCACGAGTTAAAAGGACCGGATCAGTAGATCACACCTTTCTGGTGGATGACGCTTGTGTTCCAATCAAGATTCAAAATATTGCAGGTATTTATTAATTAATTTATTCATTTTAATCATGAAATCGAAATGCACATACGTTGAAATTATTATAAATTAATGGATTACATGTTTTTGCAGGAAACACTGTTTTCTATAGGAATTTGAATGACAAAACATTGGAGCTGTTTGTCCCCACCATTCGCACACGGTGGAATATCCAATATAGAGAAAAGATAGATGAGTTGATAGACCACATGGTAAACTTGTTCGGCAATACATTCAACAATAAAGTGGTTGCAAAGTTAGCCAGCGAGAATTTAAAATATACCAGGGCCCAATATAGGGATAAATTGCAACTTGACCTCAAGCATGAGCACCCTCCCATGGTTCCGAAGAAAGAGTAGAAGGAAATCATAGAGGATGCAAAGGATAACTTGCTAAAAAGACAAGGAAAACAACCACGGATTGGTAAAGCAAGGTACAACACATATCATATTTTTAGTGAAATAAGCTGAATTATTTTTTTCTTTTTTGTTTTAAGTAAGAACTCTGATATCTAACGTTTTTCAAAATTTTCATATATAGGCTACCTGACACCTCCAAAGAAACCAAGGCTATAATGGAAAATCACGGGCAACATTGACTGGGCCAAGGTGGATATAGAAAACTAAGAGCCCGAATCTTAAGAATTAAATGATTAACTGTGGGGAATATTTATTTAATAGTAGCAAACAAATATCTGTTTTTGATATTGGAAATTTTAAATGTGTTATGCATTGCAGGGAAATATGTTCCAAGCTGCTGCCGCTGAGTGTTGAGATATTGTAACTTCAAAGAATATTATAATTGTACTTTATTTATTCCGGAGATGTTCCATACCTCCGATGTGATTATACTATGAATCTGGAGATGTTTATTCCTCCGAGAAGTTGTGGTAACTAGGGTTATTAGACCCACCATGTGGGGGTTGGCCCAGTCAGTTATAATAGGGTATTTAACCTAATGGTTAAATACGAGCCTACATGTACTTGTGTAAAATATATGTCAGTGTAGTGTATAAATAGAGGAGGTGTGTTCCTCATTTGACACACACACTCACTTGAGAGAGGCGCACTTGTGGAGGAGAGGTTTGCTATGGTGGAGGAGAAGATCATGTCTTTGGTTTGCATCTTTGTATATTGCTGGTCATATATATTGAGGAAGCTTTACTGGGTTTTCTACCCCATGAGGGTTTCCCAGGATAAATTTGTGTCTCTTGTGTTTATGCTATGCTTGTTGTTTCTTCAGTGATCCTGTATATGCTATTATTGTGAAAATGGAATGTAATGATGCTATTTTCTGTCTTAGCATATTAAATATTAACATGGTATCAGAGCTAAACTAAAGGAAGGAAAGGTATGGCACTTACGACACTTGTTTTACTTACGACAATTTGAAGGTTAGGGTTTTATATAGAAAAACCCAGTCATCGTGGAACTTTCGCTATAAATCCATTTTGGCGATGGTTCAGGATCTGAAACCTTTACAGGTCGTAGATAACATCTTTAGGTATCTTTTTTCCAAAGGGCACCCTCAAATTCGTTGTACTTTGTAAGTTATGATCAGTACAAGTTAGGGTTTCTGCCTCTTCCATATCTCAGTCAAAATCAAGTGACCTAGGAAAAAAGGTCATAACTTGGGCTAGGAAGCTCCAAATGAAATTTTGTAAAAAGTGACAGGTAGTACATAGAATGTACTATCTCAAGAAACTTTTTCAGAGGCCGAAGCTGAACCAATGACACGTGGCATGCCGTACAAGCTCGCTCTCCTGCTTTATCCCATAAACAGGTCACGTTGCGACATTTGGAATAACTCTCTCTCAGAGGGTCCAATTGAGGTCAGACCTACTAGAATGGAAATATAACAGGGCGAGCTATCTCATGAAAAGTTTTCAGAGGCCGAAGTGCAAACAGTGACACGTGGCACGCCGTACAAGTTCGCTCTCCTGTATTATCCCAAAACAGGTCACGTTGCGACATTTGGAATAACTCTCTCTCAGAAAATCCAATTGAGGTCAGACCTGTCAGGATGGAAAGATGACAGGTCAGGCTACTGCAAAAAATGTTTTCAGACCCTGTGGAGCAAAAATTTCAGAGTTATAGTAGAAACAATCAGGTACATATTTCTGTCAAAACAGAATTATTTTTGGAGCACCTTTATTCATGGCTTCCGGAATTTAGGGTTTCGGAGAAAGTTAGAATTTTTGGAATTGGAATCCACGGCTGAATGCTACTCAGGAAAATTGAAATTTAGATACCAAGATCGAATTTTTTGGTTGGGTAGAAGACCGGGCTTGATCAAACCCTAGCTCGGGATTTTGATCGGAAAGATGGAAAATTAGGG
This sequence comes from Larix kaempferi, assembly GCA_027924585.1. Taxonomy (NCBI): domain Eukaryota; kingdom Viridiplantae; phylum Streptophyta; class Pinopsida; order Pinales; family Pinaceae; genus Larix; species Larix kaempferi. Next base: position 7,445,849 of record BSBM01000067.1, read on the forward strand.
CTTCAACAAAAGTTGGAAATTTTGAAGTCTGTAACCACGGCTGGAAGCTCCTCATAAAAATAAGAGTTTAGAGCCTTGGATCAAACCTTTTGATTGAGCAGAAGGGTGGGATTCATCAAACCCTAGTTCGGGATCCTGTCCAGAAGATCCAGAAGTTTCAAAGGCAATTTTGAGGGGTCAAATTTTCGAATTGAAGTATGCTAGTTTGATCAGCTCAGCAAGACACATCCTTCCATTCATTCGGAAGTGTGAAATTCAAAGATTGAATTTTCAGGGTTTCTCTAGCAAACCCTAATCAAGCTCCAGATCAAGTTTCAGGGGGAGTTGAGGCTAAGGCCTTACATAAGAAGACTACAAGAAGTCTCGACAAGTATGACTTAAGGAGGTTCAGGTATGTCTTGAAATCTGATTCTTGATTAAGTTCATGATGTGTTTGTATTCATATTATTTATTAGTACAATCTTGATTAATGTTAGAATTGTCTTATCACCCTAGTAACAGTATGAATGCATGTGAATGATCGAAGACATTCATTGATTAGGGCTATATGATTGTACTAATGCATTATGGTGTTGTGTGAGGTTGATGTTGTCTGCTAACAAGATTCAGGTACATCACGAAAGACAAATCAAGTTCCACATGAAGACAAAGACTCATCCATAATCTTTGTTCTACTTACAAGGTATGTATGACTTTGATATATTATGCTTAACCTATGAGACATGCAGGTTCTAGCTCAGGATCTCTAAATCATTAAAGAGATTGTTTAGGTATGTTGTACATAACTAAGTAGGTATACTAATCCAGGTATGTTTTCCTATGTCATGTTAGAATCTTACCTTGTGTTAGGATCCCTTATGAAAGTATACTTGGTATGATTAGTTGGTAATCAAGGGTTTATGCATATTATGTCTCTTATCTTGGTTGATGATTTAACTAACTAGATCAAACAAGAATATGCATGAGTAAAAGAAGACTTCCTTGAAACCCTGAATACTAATGATCATGACTGTACATATTCAAGATTATTTAGAATTAGAATGTTTTGATAATATTGAGAATATACTAATGAATGTATGTTTGTGTATGAGATCATGAGGATGACACTAGTGTACACTTGAGCATGCACAGTGGTACAAAATGAATAGAAGTTTAGGAGACATACAGAAGATCAAGCGGGAGGCAACCACACAAACATAAAAGATAAGTATTTGAGTTGTTATTAGAAATAGTAAATGATATTGCTTGTATGCATACTTGTATTCCTAGAATATATCATGCTGAGTGTAAATATTCATAAAGCATTGAATAATATACTACTAATATGCATATGATTGGTAAGTTGGACAAACATTCCATTGTTGCTTGTCTAGAATGAAACCTCTTTGCTGACATGCTGAGAGCTGTGCACACTCTCGATAGTATGTTCTGGTAGAGATGGAAGGCATCTAGATAGCTACTGTATGCATACAGGATATGGGAAAGTGTTGTGCCAAAGTATTGGTCAAAATAGTTGCATAACTATGTAAATGATATCTGTATGCATAATAGGTTATCATGTCAATATGATTTGATGATTATGAAGTATTACTAATCATGTACTTAATTTTGATTTGTAGGAAAGATCATGATGAATGATGAACTCTGAACAAGCAATGGATGTTCAACAAAAGATTTACAAATCAAACACACTATAGAAAGCTTGTGGTTAAGAGATTCTCTTAGAAAGAGGAAGAGAATCATGATGAGATGTTTTGCTCCAAGGGACTAGATAAGACCATTCTCTTAATGATGTAATTAAAGAAGAAGTGTGAATCAGGTTCTGTATGGGTACCTAGGATCGGTAGTCAATTGATGAGCTTAATGATCATCATGGGTGATGTGGATCTCAACCCTTGCTACAAGGTTGAATATGGCTTATATACACATATGACATGGCTGCAAGAAGGAACTCACCACAGAGTTTGAATGATTTTGAGGCTCATATTAGTAGACCCATCTGACGAGAGATGGCACAGATAGATATGTAGAAGATCACTCAATGCAGAGTGTGAATAATGGACAATTGACAGCTTCATGACAAAGCTCGGGCTTTACCAGAAGTAAAGTTGTTCCTAACCTTTACCTTAAGGTTGTGGATGATGAACCTATCATACCATTATTGTATGACGATGATCTCTTTCTAACAAGGAATGAGAAATAGGTCATGAAAATGGCTGCAGAAATGAAAATGAAAGATCACGGACTAATGCACTACTTCTTAGGTCTAGAAGTATGGCAAGATCCAAAAGGAATCTTTTAAATCAAGGTAAGTATGCTGTGAATTTTCTAAAAAGATTTGATATGTTGGAGTATAAAGCCATGGCCACTCCCATGGACTCCAACTTGAAGTTATTAGTTAATGACTCATCGTATTTAGTGGACCTAACCCTATATAGACAAATCATTGGGTCATTGATGTATTTAACAAATACTAGTCCAGATATATGCTTTGTTGTAAATACCCTAAGTCAGTATCTAGTAGAACCTAGAAAGGTTCACTTAATAGCTACAAAGCATGTAGTGAGGTACCTAAAAGGTACTTTAGATTTTTGGTCTATATTATCTTGGAGGTCATGAACTCCGTTTACATGGTTACTCAGATTCTGATTGGGCAGGAAGTGTCTAAGACATAAAGAGTACATCAGGTGGATGTTATAGTCTTGAATCTGCCATGATCTCATGGTTCAACAAGAAACAATCTAGTGTGGCTCTCAGTACTGCTGAAGCAGAATATATGGCTGTCTGCTCTGCCAGCTGTGAAGCAGTATGGCTTCAGAAGCTTTTATATGGAGTGTTTGACTTAGAAATGGATCCCACTGTGATTATGTGTGACAATCAAAGCTGCATTAAGATGACTGAAAATCCTGTGTTCCACGATAAGTCAAAACACATAGAGATCCGATACTTCTATATACGAGATATAGTGCAAAGAGGAGCTATCAAGCTCGAATATATAAGCATTGAGGATCATATTGCTGATTTCTTGACTAAACCTCTGTCTCGAGTGAAGTTTGAATACTTTCAAGACAAGCTTGGTATAGTTCAAAAGAACTCTCCTCGAAAGGGGGAGTAGCATAGTATCTGATAACAAGTCTGTCTCATCAATGATGAGGTTACCTATTTACTGCACTTAGTTATTTAGAATTATTTTTAGGACTCTTATACTTTTACTTTTGATGATAGATGTATACATGCTTTTGATGATAGATGTATTAGTGAGAATACATGCTTTTGATGATAGATGTATACATGCCTTTAATGATATATGTATTTGATGCTATTGATGAGGATACATGTTTTGATATACATGTTTTGATGATGAGGATACATGATGCCTTGATGTACTTGTATGGATGAAGATACTTGTACCCATGATTGACTTGAGGGGATTGGATCATCCCTGGACTTCAGTCCTAAAGAGATCCGTAGACGTATGTCTTCGAGAATGAAGTCCTTGGTGGACTTGAGGGGATTGGAACATCCCTGGACTTCAGTCCTAAAAAGAGCCGTAGACGTATGTCTTCGAGAATGAAGTCCTTGGTGGACTTGAGGGGATTGGATCATCCTTGGACTTCAGTCCTAAAGAGAGATGTGGACGTATGTCTTCGAGAACAAAATCCTGAATGAACAGGTAAGGGGATTGGATTGTCCTCGGACTTTAGTCCTTTGAATTGAGCCGTAGACATGATGTCTCCAAGAACAAAATCTTGAATGAACAGGTAAGGGGATTGGATCGTCCTCGGACTTTGGTCCTGCGAATTGAGCCGTAGACATGAGGTCTCCAAGAATTGAATGATAGGACTGGATCGTCCCTGAGCTTCGGTTCAAAAGGTACATGATAGGACTGGATCGTCCCTGAGCTTCGGTTCAAAAGGTACATGATAGGACTGGATCGTCCCTGAGCTTTGGTTCAAAAGGTACATGATAGGACTGGATCGTCCCTGAGCTTCGGTTCAAAAGGTACATGATAGGACTGGATCGTCCCTGAGCTTCGGTTCGAAAGGTACATGATAGGATTGGATCGTCCCTGGACTTCGGTTCAAAAGGTACATGACTGGATTGCATCATCCATGGATGTATGTCCTAAAGAGAGCAGGATTGATCACCCTGGAAAATGTTGATCGTATGATGACGATGCTGATGATCGTATGATGACGATGCTGATGATCGTATGATGACGATGCTGTAGATCGTGATGAACCAGATGTTGTAGATCAAGATGATGTGACGATGCTAATGATCATGTGATGACGATGCTGATGATCGTGTGATGACGATGCTGATGATCGTGTGATGATGATGCTGACGATCATGAGGATTCAGATATTGATGTTGCTGTAGCTGTTTGAGTGCTGTAGGAGATAAAGACTCAGTACTGAAGATGTTGATGTTCCAGTAACTGGTTGAGTTACTGATGATGTTGAGAAAGCTTCCAATGATTTATAGATGTATCATGTATGATGTTGATGACTCCTTGCTCGTGCAGATGCTGTTATAATATCCTTCTCGTTAAGGGGGAGTGTTGAGATATTGTAACTTCAAAGAATATTATAATTGTACTTTATTTATTCCAGAGATGTTCCATACCTCCGATGTGATTATACTATGAATCTGGAGATGTTTATTCCTCCGAGAAGTTGTGGTAACTAGGATTATTAGACCCACCATGTGGGGGTCGGCCCAGTCAGTTATAATAGGGTATTTAACCTAATGGTTAAATACAAGCCTACATGTACTTGCGTAAAATATATGTCAGTGTAGTGTATAAATAGAGGAGGTGTGTTCCTCATTTGACACACACACTCACTTGAGAGAGGCGCACTTGTGGAGGAGAGGTCTGCTATGGTGGAGGAGGAGATCATGTCTTTGGTTTGAATCTTTGTATATTGCTGGTCATCTATATTGAGGAAGCTTTACTAGGTTTTCTACCCCATGAGGGTTTCCCAGGATAAATTTGTGTCTCTTGTGTTTATGCTATGCTTGTTGTTTCTTCAGTGATCCTGTATATGCTATTATTGTGAAAATGGAATGTAATTCTGCTATTTTCTGTCTTAGCATATTAAATATTAACACTGAGGAAGACTTAAATCTTGGTTTCAAGTATGGTTTTCAAAGTGTTATTGAATATCGAAAAAGCTTGGGGCAAACTCCAATCTCCCCAATGATGCAAATGCAGGTAAATAAAATGAATAAGGCCATCATTGTAGTATACTATTAAAGTCTATTCAGTTACGATTATATCACCCACAACTAAATATTTATGTTTATTTTTAAGCATCAATGCAACCGCAAGAGTGAATATAGCGATACTCAACACGTACTAGTTGATTTTGGGGTGTGCATGTCCCATGATAGTGGGGAGCAGAGTAGCCATTCTCGTATGTATGCTTTGGAAATAGAAATATCTACTCTGATTATAGATATATATTTCCCGACGTATACTTATAAATTTTCTTCTTTCAATGGAAGACCATGTAGCTCAGGAGGGTGAATTGCAAGAGGAACCAAGTAGACAAACATTTAACACACCAGCTGTCACAGCTACACAGACAGGTAAAGAGCAATATTGTAATGCTAATCAAAATAATGAAATATTTATTTCAATAATATTTCAACATATCGATATGCCTCCATGCCCTACTGAGTGACATACAAGAAGTATGATACATGAGGGCATGGAAACACAAACAATATTAGGAGATGGCGTAGTAATTACTACGCCAAATGATGATTGTGATACCCTACTCTTCAGTTATTACAATGCAAAAAAATAGAAATCAACGAAAAAGTAGATGTATAAATTCATGACTTGTATTTTGATGTATATCGATGTTGTTAGTCTAAAACATTGTTTATATGAATTACCTAATTATGCTTCAATGTTTATATGTTTATATGTTTTTATGACTATCCTAGTTGTGCATGAATGTTTATATGTTTTCTATGTAAACAAAATCATTTATTGGGTATGGGGAATTGAGAGCGATGTGAGGGGGGGGGGGCATATGAGCTTCCAACTTCATGCGGTTGGCCCTGTTTAGTAGAGAATATTAAACTATTCTCGAAACAGAGAGGAGCTCAATAAGGTATAAATAGTATTTTATTCCTGTGTATTAAATATTGTTGTAAATTTTTAAATGCATGTATATTTCTTAAAATATTGTTAATAAATTTAACATTTCAACATTCATTGATTACTACGAGACTTTGTAATAGGATTTAAATGCATGTTTATTTGCTTATATATTACTTACTCATATAAAAATTCCGTCTTTGATGATTTATGCGGGTCTTGGTGATGGAAATGCATATCGTGGAAAACTCTTATCAAGTTGTATGGGCGAATGGATCTGGCGAAAGGACAATGATAAGGTAAGGGTTTTGACGAGTTTTTTAAAGTGGGTTTTGACATGGTTTTTTCCTTCTACTTTATGCAAGTTCTCCAGTTATTTTAGTGTTTATAAGATCCGTCTTTAAATGCACTAACTATGCCATTATTTTATGTTTGAGGATCATAATCAACATTTTGAATTTTGGTTTCTATTTTTTAATTGATTCTTACTATTGAAGGATAATAAGCATCCATTGTGTTGAAATACAACTCTTAGGTCACAACCATAGTCATCACACACTAAGACAAAAGTCTTAGTGAACTCTGACATAGTGAAAATAGGCATATTATACAAAATGGAAAGTGATCCCCACTCAAAAATTATACATATAAGCCTAAAGAAGATCAAATGAAGAATTCTGTCCACTCATGGAATTCTGTTACAATGCTTCAAAACCTGCGTAAGTGGTATCGATAAGAAGTCAACAATCATATCCACCTAACAAATTCTTGGAAGTTGTTTCAAACTCAACAATTTGGCCCCATGACCTTGTTCAAATAGGACACATGAAACACTTGGATAATCTTGGAGTGATTTGGAATATCCATTCAATACGAAACTTGTCCAATGCATTAGCTTATAGGGTTTTGGCACTAGCTTCTGGGAGCCCATGTCTTTGAGAGAGGTCCTCATATAGGATTTTAGAGCAAGGAACCTATGGACCCCTTCTTCAAACGAATTCCAGGCGCTCAAGAATGTATTATATGCCACCACATTTTATTGCAACTATTGTTTCTTCATTTTTTCAAAATAGAGGAAGGCCATTTCAGATTTAAATTCTTAATGCATGTCTTGATAAAAAATGTGTATGTGCTGCCATTAGGCTTAGTATTGGCTTCACACATCCTTTTGAAACTTTGCAAATACACTTGTACATAACCCACATTTACATATGCATTAGAGAGGATGGACCTACTAATATGAGCTGGCTATATGCCATCCATTTCTATTTCTTCCATAAAAAATATTGCATGGCAAGGAGCAAAATTGCATGCTCTCATGATAATGTTATAAGTGACAAGTTTAGGTTTGAATCGAGACATCTTGGATGGTTAGGTATGAGAGACAATAAACTAAAATAAATTGAGACATTTACATATACTATGCTTGGATTTCTTACTATTTGATTTTTTCAGATCCAAAGAGGTCTCCATTTCAATTTCAGATATACATTATGTAATCCTATTTTCTAAGCTTTCCTCATAGAGATATTTTTCTTTTGAAGTGTTAAAGGAACAAAAATATTGACCATTATGAAAAAAAATCAAGAAAACCTTGGAGAATAGTATTTCAATCTTGCTTAGAAGCACCTAGCTAGTCCCTTTTGTTTTCCATTTAAAAAAAGAATAAAGTTATGCATGTCAACACTTGAGTTAACACAACATTTGGATTGTGAGGGCGCTTCCAACTCCAAACCCTTAGTGTAACGTACCCACCCTTGGACCCAATTCAAGGAAGGGAACATGATGCCAATCTCTGGGGCTTTCACATAAAACTGAGCCCATTCATTATATTCTTAGCAATAAGAGAGATGTGTGCAGATGGAAAACAAGCAAAAATGCACAACGGAAATAAACTCATCCACACACATATTTTCATATGCATTCAATATATCAATAATAGTCATTAATTTAAAAACTGCAGAGGCAAAACACATAAATAGAAAAACACTTATCTCCATTGTGCAATTGTCCCAAGCAACTAGCTATGTCGCTACAACGTTCCACCCAACCATAGGCCAGTTGTGTTCATCAATCTCTCAACACAACTACCACCCCCGAGCTGGGCATGATTCTTATAAGGAAAAGGGGACATTCCAGTTCATTCACAGCCAAGTCATCATTCCAACTGAGCCAAGCCAGTCCAAAGCTGGGTTTATCAGGCTACACTTGAACCCTGGATGCTTACACTCAAGCTCAAGCCAAAACAATGGATTACCAATAAGATGGCCATGGGTTTTCCCCAAATCGTTTCCAACCAAAAACGAATTGTGGGATGGGGAAAAACATTCACAAGGAGGAAAACGATTTCTCCTCAAAGTATCTAAGCATTCAGCAGCCCAAATGGTCTCTATGGAACCCCAATTGGATTCCCCTTCTTCCCCACTGGTCTACAACACAAAAAAAAACCCTTCTCCCAACTGAGGATCAAGGAAAACACATAAAAACATGGCTGGAAAACACTCAGGTAGCTCCCAACTCATGAGGGAGAGCAACTGGTTGATGGATAATGGCTTGGGGAGCAATTCATGGCTCTTTTCTTGCCCAAGAAGCAAAATGCAATTTCCCATGCAGGGTGGCTTTCCCATACCCGAATTTGGACAGCCATACCTCTTGTTCCCCAAGGAATTAACTACCTCAACCAACTCTTGGGAGAAATAAATGATTGGGTACAAAAGTCAACATGGGTAGTTGAGGGTTTGATGGGTTCTCTCATTGACACTTGGCTTGACTTGACTGGCGTAAGGGTTTGAATGTTTTCCCTCCCAATTCCTTGTAAAATCATGCACCCATCTCTTTTTGCATTGCATGGCTAGTTGTGGGTATTTTTATTAAAATGCATATTTACATAATATTCGCAATTCCATTGTGCATGGCTAGCATGTAAACCATATGCATCAATAAATCGATGGTGGGGCCTTGGCCTTGAGATCCTCACCACGATTTCATAACAATATTACATCATTTACGATTTTAATTCCATGGGGTTAAGCTGGGGACATTACACTTAGCTACAATATATAATGTTTTTGAAAGGAATTTCTCTGTTGACTTTACAATTAGATCAATCAAAGGAGATATACTAGATCAATCTCTTTTTTCATTCTCTTCTTTTTCACTTTAAAATTCTAAAAACCATGATAAACTCACCATCAATTTCATTTAATCATCTTTGTTCTCAAAAAAGATGATAAGCTCTTGTCCAATTCCAAAATTCACTAATATAATGTCACCTGGCTTGGACATTTAGGTTATACTCATAAGACATCAATTTCCACACCCAATCTGCAATTTGGAATGGGTCTCTCAACTAGCAAACCATTTCCCATGGTTGCAAGTTCACAAGTGTCAATATGAGATACCACACACACTGCTTTTCATCAATGCTTGAAGGATTGTTGTTATCACTTTCCAGACCCTCCTCATAAATTTTGGCATCTTCTGAAGGTCAATATCAAACTTATGCTTTGCAGCAGTCATTGGGCTTTTCCATGCTTATTTTATCCTTAACTGAATCAAAGGAGGCCAATATGAATGAAATATTCACAATTTTTTCATGGGGTGTTCTCTTATTTGCCAGAATTATTGAATGGTCCATAGCCAATTGTTTGGTATAAGATCTACCTAGTGCAAATGAGGGTTGTCAAGATAGTCTAATGGATTCATTACCAAATCTAGAGGATAAAGTTACAACAGAAAGTGGACTTTCTTAGTTCTATCGATGATAGTATATTACACAAACAGACATACTATTGGTTCCATTCAGAAAAAGAAGTGGTTAGAGAAAAAAATGGCAAAATAGGACCAATATTAGGCTATAGAATAAGTCCAATATGCTCCATGAGGATTTCCTCATGAAACCTAGTGCATTACAAAGATAGCACTCCAAATAAGACATACAAATGAAGGTGTGATGTGGTGTGTTTCTTGGGAAGACCCTCTCCTTCTTCTATTTATATGAGTGGTGTTATCCCCCCATTTTCATAGGGTACGCACTAAGGTTTTCAGAGATCAATTTGAGGATTTTGAGCTGATCTAGGACTATTTTGTAGATTTCTGAGTGATCTATGACATATTTCATACCTTAAAGAGCTATTCTGAGTAGTCTCATGGGCTTAAACAACCCTAGAATAAAGTCTGTAATATTTTTGAAGGAAGTCTAAGTATCAAAAAATGAAATCTGGGCAGTTTTGAAGTGACTCTGGGCATGGACAGTGGCAACAAGCAGCATCTTTCACAAATATGGGCACATAAACAGTGATGAAGAGGGTTATTTGTCAATTCTGGGAATAACTAGGGATTTTCCAAACATTTCTCAACCCCAAATTAGCCTTGAAATGGAATTCTTGATAGCCACAAACCATCAAGTAGCAACCTTTTCTCAATTTTGAGTGCATAAGAAGCAATTATGGATTGAATTTGACAACTGAAAATGACATTTTTAACCCTATAAGACAATAGTCCTATGATTATGGGCATATTAAAAACCCTAATCCATGAAATTCATGCATCATTTTTCAGGTTATGAGCATAAATAACCTTCAAACATCAAACTTCTTTGGATGTAGAAAATGTTCACGGTTTTTTTTCTTTTTAATTTTCCAGGTATCGTCGATGTATCGAAGAAATTTCGTCGAAGTTATAGCAAAACCATGGAAATGCACCTTCCTTTTTTTGGTCTATTCGACGAATGTTCATCGATAGTTGCACTGGAACATCATCGCAGGTATAGCAAAACCGTCGCAGCCTCTGCCTTTTTTTGGTCTGTTCGACAAACAATTGTTGATATAGAGACGGTTTTTCGTTGAAGCAAATTTCTGTGCAACACTTTTTCAACATAGTTTCATTGTTATAGGGACACATTTTTGTCGGTCGCGAGACGGTTTGTAGAAAGTGAATTAAAAAATCATTTTCAAGACCACCTTATAGAAGACACGTGGCAGCCAGTTTCGACGAACAACCATCGATAGAGCGACGATTGTTCATGGAAGCAAATTTCTATGCAACACTTTTTCGACATATTTTTCATCGTTATAGGGACACATTTGCGTTGATATGGTGACAGTTTGTAGAAAATGAATAAAAAAAATCATTCTCAAGACCACCTTATAGAGACACGTGGTGACCAGTTTCGACGAACAACCATCGATATAGAGACGGTTGTTCGGGGAAGCAAAATTTTTTGCAACACTTTTTCGACATATGTTCATCGTTATAGGGACGCATGTTCATCGATAGAGCGACAGTTTGTAGAAAATGAATAAAAAAAAACATTCTCAAGACCACCTTATAGAAGACATGTGGCGACTAGTTTCGACGAACAACTGTCGATAGAGAGATGGTTGGTTGTGGAAGCAAATTTCTGTGCAACCCTTTTTCGACATATGTTAGTCGTTATAGGGATGCATGTTCGTCGATAGAGCGACGATTTGTAGAAAATGAATAAAAAAATTCATTCTCAATACCACCTTATAGAAGACACGTGGTGACCAGTTTTCGTCTCTGTTGCAACGACTTTCCAAGTTCGTCGTTATATCCATGAAAATGGTTCCACGCAAAATCGCGCCCATGATCGTCGCAATTGAGACGAAAAAACATGACAATATCAATGCAAAACCATGGCAAAATTCCTCAAATGTGCTAGTGATTATGAAACATAAAGTATGGGAATCTAGGAATTTTGAGCCTAATCGTTCAAATTCCCTTAGGTATGAGGTTGTATTTATCTACAAAATATACTTTACCATCTACATTTTCATTCAATTCATAAAATAAGTATTTTATGATTCATGTGGAAGGTAGCACTAGTGTCAAGAAACCAAGTATTTTTCCAAGAAGCAAATGAAGCATTGAACATAACTTCATTTACATCAATATTGGAATATGCATAAATGAAATGAGAAAATTGAGGAGCTTTACCTTTTTCTTCTTTATTCTCCCTCTTTTTTGTGATCTTATCTCATGGAATCCTACATGCCTTTGCCTCATGTCCCTTCTTTCCACACTAGACAACAAAGAATAATATCTGTCAACGTTGTTATGTCTAACCTCCCTACCTATGAAATTATTTCTTCCACATCCTCTCTGCAATATCTCACTTATAAGCCCTTGAAACTTGGAAGATGTTGGATAATTATGACACATGGATTGTTATTTTTATGTTGATTACTCATGACTTGTGTACCTTATGTGTTCTAGGATAATTAATAATCCAACCTTTGTCTAAATTAGTAAAAAAAAATTTCCTAGTATTGGAAGATGTTGTTGACACCCTAGTGGTGTGCAGATGTCATCTAGGACTCTAGCCACTTGATGCACCCTCCATGCATGAATTTAGGCCATGTAGAGTCAGTTCCCTAGATTTTAGGTGCTAACTTAGTGATCTACAGTTCAATCCACCTAAGTTCATGATTGCGGTTGGGGGTTTGAGCTCCGATTGCCATTGATTGTCAACTAATCCACCATATCTATCCTGATTTGCATGAGAAACTCACTAATGTGCCCTCCATGATCAATTAACTGACAATAGCTTTAGTGAACTAACATTTAGTTGAGTTTGGAACTATCGGAGCACTGTATGGGGATTATTCCTATGCTATATTGAGATGGATTCAAATTCCTCCCTGGTAATCGAATTTTCTCTATTGTAATATATTATTTTTACTATACAGATTAATGGAATATGACACCGATTTTGATGCACATTTGAGTTTCTTTCCATGTTTGATTTTAATGCTCAATTATTGATAGATTTCACTATAATTCTTCTACCTTGCTAATTCTGTCACTGTGAGGTATTCCTAGGATCAATGATCTGTTGTGTTCCAGAATTTCACATGGTATCAGAGTTGAGGTCCCAAGTTCAATTCCCTTGATCTAATTCGGAAGGGATGTGTTGCAGTATTGGTAAAACCGCATGGTATAATCACCACACCTTTGGGAAAATAAAAATGTGGACTAACTTCCACTTTTGGTAATAGGACCTTGTGTAAGGTTTATCTTTGTTTTGAGAGTTTTCTACATAATTTTGAGAATTTTTTAGTGCATCAGTAGCAGTTTGCATTCGCTCTAGTAGATACAAAAAGAGAATTTGAATGCTTCTTTGAAACTGTTATCGCCCAAGATTTTCCTTGGTTGTTGTAATGTCCCTTTTTAGGAATTTTATTAAAATGGCAATTTTCCACTTTTTTTCCCTAGTTCGACCTTTGACTAGTTTTGATCTCTAGGTCCCAGATTTGCCCCAAATGATCCCAAATCTTCTGAGAAGGTATATGAATGATATTAGAACATAAATATTTGTTTCAGGGATTCCTTCGGACCTTTAAAATACTTCTGCAAATCCTCTTTCAATTCTGGTCAATGTAGGTAACTTTACTAGTGATTTCCCTTTGACTAGTATTGGTCTCTAGGTCTCAAATTGACTCGAAATGCATTCAAATATTCAAGGAAGGTGTATTAATGATATTAGTACTTGAATATGATGTTCAGGGATGATATATGGCCACCAAAAGACCTCTGAAAACTCTCTTAAGATTCTGGACCAAGTATGCAATTTTACTAGTAATTTGGGGTTCAAATCCCCCTGAGGTAAGTATTGAAAATGGCTTCCCAAATGCCTCCAAACCCACTCAAATTTATGAACAGAGGTATGTAATGTGTTAAGTATGTTATTAAGGTCTAATATGCACCATTAATGGTTTATTACAACTGTTATCACCCTCTCCCATTCAACTGCAAAAATCCCCAATTCGACCCTTGGGGAAATGGCACTATTTCACCTCCCAATACAACTAAACTGAGTAAAAATGCTTCAAATGCTCAAGTAAAGTACATGAAACTTGTAGAAGACATCCATGGAATTATATTGACCACAAATATATCAGAGAATCATCCATTCATTCGAAATCATCATCAATACATTGGCTCACAACAAGGTAGTGGGGAAATGGCATTGTTCTTCCATTAAAAATGAGATTTATACATTTCTACTTGGAATTTCGACCTGAAACTTTTTGGAGATGAATAAAAGAGTATTTAATTCATATTACAAAAGAAATGGGGCATTAAAAGCTTCCCCAAAGAGTACAATAGCTCACCAAAAACGCCCTCCCTCAAGGATCAAGAATATGCCATCAAAACTGGAAATGGTTGAAGGAGTGAGCTGCAATAGAAGAAACCATGAGCTGCCCTATAGCTTACACCTGAAAATAAAGACTCCATTAAAGCTCCAAATGAAAGTTCTGAATGGACTTTCCAATTACCAACTTGGATGGGAATCTTTCACCCTCGAAATTGGCTAAGGCAAGAAACTAGTCATCCACTAGCTCTCCCTCTTCACAAATGCAATTGCAAATTCTACAAATGATCAAAAGCTATTCTCATACTTCATTTCTACATTTTATAACCAAAATTAGCCTTCTAAGGGTCGAAATCCTCTCAATAGATTCAATAGATTTTCATTTAGGAAATATTCCACATTTGCCACTTGTCTCCTAGTTCCAACCTTCCATCTTCTCCCAAATTCGATTTTGAGTCTCTTTGGCTTCTCCAACTCCCAAATTCGCCTTCTTTGAGCCTATTTTTGGGGCTGACATGTCATAGTGATCAGATTTCAGAGGTCAGGTCTGCAATTTGTCATAGTTGTCATAGATTCTCCATCATTGGTGTCATAGGGGCTAGGGAATCTAGCCCAAGTGTCCACAAACTTCCACTTTGACTCTTTATCTTCCATGGAGGTTACCAATCCTTCCAAATTCGACCTAATATGCTCAATGACATGTGTTATGACTTACCAACTCACCCAAGAGTGTTCACATTCCCATTAATTCGAATTTGCAAAAGAGAGATACCATGTATTATGAAAAATCAAGCTAGTGTGGGTCCCACATCCTCCATATGTCTCCAAAACCATTTGTCACTTAGGATTTCTATTGAATTTCTTTATTCAATCTATTTATTAAATACTTGAACCCTTCTAATGTCTAAACATCATTTATTATCCCCCTTATTCCAAATCCCAAAGCTTCCACCCCAAATCTAGGAAACTAGTAATTTTCCTCCTTGGCAATTATTTGACCCTTAACATCAATTTTACAAACTCTAATGAATATGGCTAATGTGATTAGGCCATTGTGACCCAATTCCAAATTTGGGACATGACAGTTGTGGCAGGAAAGACCATGGGGTAACTATTGCAAACCAATCTTTAGTGGATGGAAACTAGCCTTTCCAACCATAGGGAGGGATCTCCCCTTGGGGCTTCGAGCAACAGGATGTGAGTTAAATTGGGTTGGTATATTAGTCAAACTGGTAGGTAGACCTTCAAACAATGAATTCAAAGGGGTTTTTGGTTGGTTGGAGTTAATAATAGGAGGACAGTTGGGCATGGAGTCAACTTTGGTGGGTTACTATCATCAATGGCAGGCTTGGGCCGCGATTTGCAGGAGTAGGAGGCAAGGTAGACATGGTTCTTTCACGTCAAATTGATCAGTAGATGAAGGTAGAGGAAGGAGAGAAATTAAGCTACAAAGCTAGAGCATTTAAGAATGAATTCCAACCTGCAACTTCAAGAGGAAAAGGGTGGAATACCTAGTCATATGCATCTGAAGCATGTGGGCATGAATTCTAGACCATGTAATCTTGATCTTTAGGTACTGCAAAAGTAAATAATTAATGGAAATACAAAGTAAGAACAGATACATAGGAAATAAATGACATTGGAATCACACTTCACAGGAAACTCAAGCTCCAAAATTGGGTCTTCATTGAATTAAGAGGTCGAGTTTAATATAGCGCAGAGTAGTAATCTCTCTGAAACAAAAATGTCCAACCCTTTGGTCTACTTCGTACCTTGCCTTTATAGGATTACAAACAACAAAATATCCTAATTGAATAAAAAAAACTCGAACTGGTAATGATGAGGTCGCTCAAGTTGAGCCGCCCGAATCAGAAGCCTCTGATTCTGCCATGCGTGGAGGGGAAGAATCACCTGTGTTGGAAATGCACCATTGGGCCATGGAAGCCACTTATTCATCCTGTGAATCGGGCTGTTTTAGATTGAATGAGACAGATAACTGAAACAGGCCTCCTTCATCGTCCTCCAATGTGCCATTTCTCTGTGAAAATCTCCATTTCCCACGACTGTAACTGGCTCTGTAAAACTTCCTCGATCTGCAATTTCCCTTCCAAAACCACCTTTCCGCAATGGTATTTCTGCAATGGTCCTTTCTGCAACCCACAATTTGCCACGTGTCATGCAGGGATTGGTCTTTTGGCCTCATTCTTTTCTGGGGAATTGCCTTTCTGTAATCCGCAATCCACAATGTGGGACGCAGGATGTAGAAACTTACTTTTTTTGTGTTTTTGAAGATGATCTTTCCGCAATCCGCAATCCACAATGTGGATTGGAGAATGCAGGCACTTGTCTTTTTATCATTTGGAACATTGCTTTTCCACAATCCACAATGTGGATTGCGGAATGCAAAAACTTATCTTTTGCACTCTTTGGGACATTGCTTCCGCAATTCGCAATCCGCAATGTGGATGCAGAACTAGGAAACAGGCTTTTGGAACGCATTTTTGAATGTTGATCTGATTTGATTCTTGATCTTAGCTGTCCAGTCTTCTTTGGTTATGGAAGAATCTCCTAGTGCTATTTTTTCCTACGGAAGGGCCCTCCTGCCTTGTATTTCCCCCTTTTCTCACCGCGGCTCAGTCATTTTGCTTGGATTTGTTAAACACTTAGCCAATTTTGGGTTTCCTGACTCTTTATTTGGTGCAACTGGCCATTGGATGACCTTGGGTCTTTGAGTGGGGGATTTTCCTTCACATTCTTTGGTGGAAACCATAATAAGTGTTAACAATGACTCCAACCGGGGATGTTATTTTCCCTGTGAGGTAGCAAGAACATGTAGACTAGTATCCCCTTATTCCTTTTCTCTTTCTTTACCCTTTGCATCACAAAAATGGAACATGACTAACTCAAAATGAAAATGATAATGTACAATGGGGGTGGGTTGGCGGATTTGTTCTTCACGTGAAATAATGTTTCAAGAAATGACCATTGACGGCTCGCTTGCCAAATGGTTCATCATATTTGTCCTACAGGAAGAAAGCGTTGTTCCGATGATAAGCAGCGATTGTATAGGGACCCTACCAAAGGTGATCAAAATTTTGGGCCAGGTCTTCTCTCCTAGCATCCCACATTAATACTAGGTCTCCCACTTGGAAATCATCCACCTTGGTCTTTCTATCAAAATTCCTCTTGACTCGGTCTCGAGCTTCCGTGGCTTCAGCCTTCACCCCTTCTCTAATTTATCGCACTTCTACTAGCTGATTAGATCTCCTCGGCTCAAGGTTTGGCTTTTATTCTTTCTCCTGTAGCAATATCATTACGGGTCCTCTTAGGGAATCAGGGAAAACCACCTTTGTTCCATATACTAATTTGAAAGGAGAAGTTACAATGGACCTTTTGGAGGTGATCCTATCATCCCATAGGGAAAGGGTCAACTTGGTGTGCCATGCCCTTTTGTTTTCTTGCAGCATCTTCTTGATTATCCTCACCAGGATTTTGTTAGAGGATTCTTCCAATTCATTCCCATGGAGGTAGTAGGCAGTAGAATGGCCCAATTTGATGTGGAACTTGTCACATAATTTGACCATCTTCTTGGATTTGAAGGCCTGTGCATTATCAGTGATTATCTTAACATCAAAATCCAAACCTGGACATGATATTCTCCTCCATAAACTTGATGATGACTGTATCTATGGCTTGTCTGGTAGGCACTGCTTCGATCCATTTGGTGAAATAATCAGTAGCAGTCAGTACCCATTTGTGCTTCCCAGAGGATTTGGGGAAAATTTCATCAATGAAGTCAAGTCCCCATTGCTGGAAAGGGGCTTCCACAGATATTTGTTTCAAAGGTAATGACAAGAGCTTCCTCTTTCCTTCAAAAACTTGGCATTCATAGTAGTTGGTTATCTCCTTAGAAGCGTTCTTGAACATAGTAGGCCAATAGAACCCTACCCTGATAATTTTGTTGACAGTGGCTTTCCAGTAATGATTCCCTCCACAGACTCCTTCGTGGAACTCTTTCAATGTTGGTTTAGCCTCATCTTCCACAATGTAGTTCAGGAGGACACCTCTAGGGTCTTTCCAATAAATACAACCAGCCAATATGCAATACTTTGCAGCTTTCATATTAGTGGATCTAGCTTTGCTTTGTTCCATCTCAGGGGGTGCTCGTAAGTTATGAAAAACATATACAACACCCGAGTACCAAGGAGAGGACATGAATTTGTATGATACCTGAGGTAGTGGATCTTGGGAAGTTTCTCCCTATATATGTGATAGCAGGTTCATACTCATTGAATCCCAATTTGACTCAGCCATGAGTCTGGACAGGCCTTTCCCTTTAATAAGATTTGTAGGTTTGATATCCAGATCATATTTCAGCAATGTAGCTATCCACTTTGCTCTTCTACCTTCTGGATTAGGTTGTGTCAATATATCTTTCATAGCAGCATTGGGAACATAAGCTACAACATGGGAATGAAGACATAAAACCTGAAACCCTTCAGAGTTTTGATCATGGCATAGGCTTGCTTTTCCATAATGTTGTACTTGAGATCATCATCTCTAAGAGCCCTGCTGAAGAAAGCTATGGGATGCTCATCTCCTTCCTGATTTTTCTGTAAAATCACACTTGCTATGGAGTGCTCAGAGGCAAAGGAAAACATGAGAAACTCCTTGTCAAAATATGGGATGATCAGTATAGGTGCTTCAACAATTTCTCTCTTTATATCTTCAAATGCTTGCCTAGCCTCAACAATCTACCTAACCTGGGTATATCTCTTAAGCATGCAGGTTATGGACCTCATGATATCTGCAAAATTAGGAATAAACCTCCTTATGAAATTTACTGTGCCTAGAAAAGACTGAACTTCCTTTTTACTCCTGGGAGTTCAATTTTCTGTATTGCATCTATCCTGTCTGGGTCAATTTTGATTCCATATTTAGATATTATGTGGCCCAGTAGTTTACCCTCTTGCATGGAAAAATTAGACTTTTTAGGGTTCAAGGAGATTCCAAATTTTATGCACTTGGTGAACACTTGGTGCAAATGTTTCAGATGTTCTGCATCAGATTTAGAATACACTGTGATGTCATCCATATAGACCATCACGAATTTGTCTTTCTTTCTTGTAAAATATATGTCCATATCTCTTTGGAAGGTGGCTCCTGCATTCAACAGACCGAAGGGAATTTTAGCATACATGAAGGTTCCCCAAGGTGTGGTGAAGTCTATCTTGCTCTGGTCTTCTGGCTGTACCTTAATTTGATTGTATCCCGAAAATACATCCATCATGGACATTCTTGCTGCCACTACTACCTTCTGCAAGATGTGGTCCATTTTGGGCAAGGGGTAGTTATCCTTCATGGACACCTTGTTGAGATTTCTAAAGTCAATACATAGTCTTATTTCACCATTCTTTTTTCTCACTAGGACTATGTTGGCCACCCACTATGAAAACCTCAAGGAGACTATGATCTTGGCTTCATACAACATCTTTACCTTTTTTCTATCAGTGGGAGGAGCATGGGATTCATCCTTCTCAGCTTCTTCCTGTATGGATTCTCCCTTGTCTTGACTGGTATGGTATGTTGGATGATAGATGTGTCATATTCTTTTAGATCTTCATAGCACCATGTGAACACATCAGAAAATGATCTCATCAAATCCATATAGTCCTTTTTGATACCTAGGGCCAGATACTTTGACAGTATGAAAATTCTAGGTTCTTCATTGCTCCCAATATTACAGTCTTCTACTTCCTTCGGGTTTGGAGCCACCTTGTGATCTCTGGCCACATCATTTTCATCAAACAATCTTTCCAGTGGGACCAACCCTTTGGGTATGTAATTGCTCTTTAGCTGCAAAATATCTTTGCCTCCCAAAGTGGTTTCAAGATCTGGTGTATCAGGTTCCCACTCTTCCCCTTCACAGTCCTCTTGATCAATTTGGATATTGGAAAAATCCCCAGGCATCTCCAGGAACTTCTTTATCTGCTGGTCATCTTCAAATATCTTCCAGTGCTTAGTGTTTTCTAGGACAGAGGGCCTATGCCATACGTTAATCAAGTGAGTTATGGCAGGGTAAGTAGGGAGATGGAATATGCTAGCAGAACTGGCTAGGGTGTCGGCCACTGTATTCTGCTCTCTAGGGATGAAAGAGATTTCATGCTCTGTGAATAATTTGTCAAACATGTCCCACACAGCATTCCTATAATCTCTTAGCCTGGGATGCTTAGCCTCATAGTTTCCATTCACCTGCTGGATTATTAGCTCTGCATCTTCGTAGACCTTGATCTTGATCTTGGCCCTCAGGTCTTTGAGTACATTCAATCCCAATAGTAGAGATTCATATTCCGCCACGTTGTTTGAAAAACCAAACATTAGTTTGAAAGTATAAAACCTGACACGTGAATTTCTCTCGTCTGGAGGGACGACCGATATCCTTGCTCTAGCTCCTTCTTTGTTCACGACCCCGTCAAATTTCATGACCCAATGGCCCTCCTCCAGGAGGGTGACCACAACCTCTTTCCCCAACTCGGGTTTCTCATTATCGCCTTCTTCCATCTGTTTCCCATCATTGGATTCCCCATCTGGTTTAGGTAACTTGGTAACCTTCGCATCTTCTCATTCCAAACCAGGATCATAACAGAGAATTGAGGAACCTACATCCGAGTCTAGGGAGAATATGAGGTGATTATCAGGCATGTCCTTGTCGGTCACTACGTATGATAGCCTGTGTTCCCTGTACAGTCTTCTGCTTTCCCCAAAGACAGTAATGGTGGCATAAGACATGTCCATATGCATGGTTCCCTTCAACTTTGCAGTCCATGAGATAGACAACAACATCCCAAACTTAGGTGGAATATTAGCCACTACCACATCCATGATCATATTCTTCTGAGGTATTTGAGTCAGTGAGACCACCATGTCTTTAATCATCCCTACACATGGAACTCTTTTAGAATCAAAGGAGAACATATCTTTATAGGGTCTAGTTATTTCTAACCCAAGATTCTCCACCACTGAACTGGGCATGAGGTTATGAGAGGCTCCCGAATCAAACATGGCATTATCACAAGATATGGTCATGTATGTTGAGACTGATATAGAAAGGGAGGGACATCGATTTCTGAGGCATTTTCTACATGGAATCCAAATAGATAGGTGGGCTTGTCATCTTGCAGATTGAGAGTATCAGGCTGCTTTTCTTCTCCACCATTTACTACCTTCAGGGTCTGGTCCTTATATTCTAAGTTTTTGACCAATTCATTCAAGGGGATGGAGATCTTAATATTGGATATTTCATTCTCCAAGATGAAAGCAGTATGGACCTTCTCTGCTATCTTTGTGTCACCTTCATCTCTCCCTCCTAGACTCTTCTTCGGAGGTTGTGCCCCCTTCCCAAGAGTCTCCTTAGAGATTGCAGCCTTTGGGTCTTTTCTCTCAGGGATTTCCCTTCTTGGTGGCTGAGAAGAGGATGGATCAGCAACAGCCTTCCCCTGGTCTACTGTTATTTTTCTACTTCTCAAATTGTGTTGCCTCTCAAACTCACAGATGGCATTATGGAGCCCTCTTTGGTACTGGTCAGACTCTAATTCACCTGGGGTATCATCTAATTGCAAGGAAGATCAGTCATGATCATCTTTAGTCAAATAGAACTGGGGTTGGATCTGATCAAAGAGATGGATTTGGTCCTCATCTTGTCTATCCTATTCTTCTTCATCTATGAGGTTATCAGCAAAAGGTGGTCTGATTGGATGATTTTCAGGGTTCCTTAGCTCCCTAGGTCTTCCTTGTGGGGCAAGAGGCCTTCTGAGATTGTTATTTCAAGCTTGAGGCTCTAGGTTTTCTCTGACAGGAGGCCTGCTATCAACGGAGATCCTATCCACTAGTCTCTCCACAGTTCTCATCATTTGCACAAATTTTGCATCCATGGATTAGGATGTGGAAGGTTGCATTGTTTTATTGCATCTCTTTTTCTCATCTTCAGTTAAGTGTTTCATTTTTCCATAGGCCATCAATTTGGCCTCTACCTCTAGTGCATTTTTCAGCATACCAAGGAGAGTGGGAGACCTTTCTCTTAGCATGAGAGAAAACTCATTGTCAAAACAGTTGGAAAAATGAAGCTTGGCTTCCCCAACATGAGGTTTTATGTCCATGAGGATAGAATTGTACATTCTCATGAATCTGGCTGAGAACTCTTGGACAGTCTCCACATTGGTTTTCTTTGTATATTCATATTGAGTGAGAATCTAGAGAGGGTTTTTCTTATCCTAACATCTGGATAGGAAAGCTTCTTCAAATATTTCATACGTAGCTATTCCTCTATTTGGAAGGGCCTTAAACCATTTCTTCACGTCTCCTACTAAAATATGGGCAAACAACCTCATCTTAACATCATATTCATCCACCTCTTCTAGGTCTGAGAAATCATTGAACTGGTCTACATGTTGTTGTGCAGAGAATCTTCCCTCCCCATCAAATCTTATGAGGCGTTGGGCATAGCCCACAGGTAAGTCACCAGGATTTGGTGGGAGAGCCAAGGAGCAAATCTAGCAGCCATGGCTCTTAGGTTTTGTTTGGGAGCAGAGGGGGTTTTAGGAGCAGCAGGAGTGGTACTCAGAACTTGGGTATTTTGGCCATCTATTTCAGCAAAGGGAGACATGCCACTAGTTTCTTCCCAGGCTTGTAAATTTTCCCACCAAGCACTCAAGAAATGGGTTTGGAATTTTCTTTGATCAAACAGGGTTTTCCTTATATCAGTCTCAGAACTAGGTCTGAATGGGGAAGACTCAGTCCTTAATCTTGGAGGGATGCTTTCTACAACACATGCCTCTTTCTTAGGTAAAGAAAAGGACATAGATAATAGAGAAATACTTGCTGGGATTCTGTTTGCTTTCTTGATGACCTTTTCTGGGTCTGAAGTAACCTTTGGTAGATTAGGATCCGGGTGACTTTTGGTAGGTATTCTTCTGGGAGCCATACTTTCTTCTAGGGGTTCTCTGATACGAAAGATGGCCTCGGCATAGGAATAATGCAGGATCCTCTTAACTTCTGACTACTGTTAACCCTCAGTAATCAGCTCTGATCTGATACAAATATTTTGAAGTAGGTTCGATCTCCAGTGAAATCGCCAGAATATAAGTTGGAGTCACCAGGGAAAATAATACAAACTTGGAGCTTTGGACTCTATGTTCACCCTCAGAGGTCTGATTTTACACCGTGAAAACCAGATATTATCCCCAACGGAGTTGCTAGAATGTTATCGCCCAATATTTCCCTAGGTTGTGGCAAGAAAGACCATGGGGTAACTGTTGCAAACCAATCTTTAGTGGATGGAAACTAGCCTTTCCAACCACAGGGAGGGATCTCCCCTAGGGTCTTCCAGCAAAGGGATGCATTCATATCATTATACCCTTCCCACAAGCTCTATGCCTATTGAGATCCCATGCATTAAGCATGTCAAGGCATTAGATCTCCCTAACTATAATACATATGTAATGAAGTGGACCAACAATAGCTATTGTTGGCTCGTTATGGATATGGATATGGCATTGGTGGTTGCAAGTACATTGATTTCCATGGCATTGATGGTTGAGGAAATTCAACATCAAGGTATCACCTTGGAAAATCACTTGGTGTGGTCTAGTTCACAGTTCATTTAGTGTATTCCTGGAACCTGAGTGTGTGCATTCACTCTCCGAAGATTCCATGACTCAGAAAACATGGAAGGGCTAGATGAGGTGCTTGGTACTATAATAGAGGAAGATCTTTTATTGGGGATGATGCTATGCAATATGATGTGGGAACAATTGAAGATGAAGTTAGGAAGGAGGACATTGCTAGTCTGGAGATAGACTCAATATTTAATACCACGTGAGAGGGAATTGAATCTTGATCGGGGTAGGGATTTAAAAGAGGTCAAACTAGCAATAAATTTGTGGCTCATTCTATGGACGATAGTGAGGATGATCCTCTCCTTTGGGGCTAAAGGTTTGTCTAAACCCACAACAATTCCTCACCTCCTCTGTAGTTTCCTAAGTCTAGGATTGTCAATAAGGTGGATTGAATGATGACCATGGATGGAAAAGATAGAGAAAAATCCCACCGGGGCATCTACACAATCCTTCTAGCAATTATCCTCTCAACTTGCACGCTGATGATGTTTTTCTAGTGGAAGAGTAGGTAAGTCTCATCTTCGATGTCCATCGGTATGCTACGGATTTAATCTTCAAATTCAATCAGATGGACCGACTTGCATTATTCTCTCAACTTGTGTAACATAGGTGCAACTCGAATACGGGCCCAAATGTGATGATTGATGCCGACCTTCCATGATTCACTTGATTTTGGATTCTAAGGATGCTCCGCCTAATGAAGAAAACCATGGACCTGATCGATAATTGTTTCTCCTCACGACATAGTGAGGTATAGGATTCTAGGAACCCTATGTTACTTTTATTGCATGAATTCTTAGTTTTTTGGGTGGTTTACTCTCTATCTAAGTGTTGATAGTAGGGCTTGTAAACTTTTCTAGCTACAAAAGGAAAAAGAAAACAATTTCTTATTTTTTCCCCCAATAGGGGAGTTCCATTTTTTTATCTTGGGTTAAGTTTGAGTCAACCCCTTCTCAATATTACTCTATTTGTAAATTTTTAGAATACTATGTTTGCAAATTTTTAGAACAATCGATTGACATGTAATATAAAATCTTACTTAAAAAAACCCGAATGATTTGTCTTTTGATTTCAGTTTTCATCTCAACCCAAATGTTTTTTTTTGTAATGCTAGAGAGGATCCTTCTATTAACTGAACAAGGTGTTACATTTTGATAAAACTTGGTCTTCCAAAGCATGAATACTCATAGATCACTTGTCAAGCCATATAAACAAAATGAGGCGACCTACATAATTTCTCCATAGTGCTAGTTTAACCATGAAAATAGTTTGTGTTCAATCTGCCTCTGGGGGGGACCAAACTATCATCTTAACCTAAATGTTTCCTTAGTAAAGAAAAATTAACTTTTTGTGAGATTGGAGAACACCACAATAGATTCCTCCTATGTATATTTTCATCTAAGTAAGCAACAAATATTGGTAGCTTGACATCCATTATATAGCGTTCTATAGATAGCTCGAAGTATTACATAGAGTGCTAATGTGTAGTCCTTGATCAATTGGTATATGAAAGTATGCTTGAAGTAAATTGATATGAAAGATGACAGTTTGTAGATGGGTGTTAGTATTGATTATGGGGTGTGCTTACTATATTTTCTAGAATTTATTAATTTTAGACCTCTTAAGTTAAACATTGGTATGCTTTTGTTGTTTATTTCATTTGTTGCTATGACTCCTTGAAAATGCTTATGTCAAATATATAAATTCTAATATTTCTTATCTAATATCTTTTTGTAGAGAAGATACCAGGATATTTCATTCTTGGGGTCAAGGACTTTTGAGGAAAAATTCCATAGTTTTATTATTGCAATGCTAGGGAAATTTGCTTCATATAATCCAGTTCCGTAATAAGCTTTGTTGCAATTACAATAATTGTAGTCATTTCCATTGGATTTTGAACTTGTATATCAAGAAATTCATTAGGATTATGGGTGAAATTTGGGAGAATAAGTCTACTTATTGCAACACATCATTTGAGTGATCCATGATAATTGTGGATTAGACTGGAGCAAATGTGTTGATACAAAAACATGTGTTCATGATTTTTTTTCATTCCCTTTCAATTTCTTATCTGACAAGGATGTAATTTTGAGTAGACATTGGTGTCACCAAATGGAATATTACATACACTGTCTATGTTTAATATTTTGTTGAATTTCAAATAGTAATGATTAATTAGTGAGATTGCACCAATCTGCTCTGAGAAGTTACCAACATGGAAAAAGTATTCTTCGTTCCTGCAAAAAAAAATTATACCTAAAGTTTTCCTTTTTAGTACATCCATATTAGAGAAGTTGAAGAGATTGGATTGATCTTTCAAAGTTGTCCATAAATGAGAATATTGTTCTCAGGCTATTTGACCATCATGGTGTTAACAACAATCATCTTGTCTCCACTTTATGGTTTTCAATTATTGTCTTAAGGATTTGTTGGGTTAGTTATTTTTTTCTTCAGTAAGACTTGTGGAAGTCTCTATTGTATGTCTAGAAAATTAAATGGAATCCATTTCTAATTTGACAAATAATATGATTAATAACGATATTTTATTTCAATGCAAATGGCTCTATGTGAATACCTTTATATTGGTCATGATGTTATGAATGATCCATGAGAATTTTTAATGCTATAGCAGGATAAATATTTATGTTTGTTGTTTGTTAGTTTTTAATGCATGGTTGACACCATTTCAGCTTGTTTTTCCCTAATTTTTAGTAGTCATTAGTAGTGCAGGAATGGGGTTGAGGAACTTGAACTTGTAGTGCATTGGAATGAGCATACACGGTTTGCAAGCAATAGAACTTCCTAAGATATTTGCACCTCAACTTTAACAGAACAAGTTAGGTATATAATATGCTTGGATGTAGATGTTTTAATTATCTTATGATTTATTTTGAACCTAATTATTTGTCTTCTAATTTCATTTTGCATCTCAACCTAAACATTGCCTTAGCAAAGACCTTGAATTTTTTTGAGATTGGATAAAACCACAATAGATTCCTCCTATGTATATTTTCATCTAAGTAAGCAACAAATATTGGTAGGCATGCATTTCAAATACTTGCATGTAAACAAAGCACTTGTTGGATTGAAATAAGAAACAATAAGTAAGCAAACATACAAGTGGAGTTTCTATAGATAGTTTGAAAACCTCCTCGTAGAAACTTACAGGGGCATTTTGGGACCCTCATTGAATCTTATAAGGTAAATTTGAAAGCTACCCCCAATGTAGCAATTTAAGGGGGTGGGTGGAAATTCTCTTTAGAAACATAGAAGGGGGGTTTGAAATCACCTCATATGTTTTTTTCTATAGAGGGTTTCAAAACCACCCCAATAGGTTACTACAAGGGGGGGTTCAAAACTGCCCCCATAGGTTGCTACCAGGGGGGTTCAAACTGCCTCTATAAGTTGCTATGAGGGGGGTTCCCAACTGTCTTCATATGTTATATGAAGGGTTTTTATAACTAACTTTGTAAGTTTCTATGACAGGGGTTTTAAAATTCCTCCATAAGTTGCTATGAGGGGGCTCTTAACAACCCCCATAGGTTTCTATGAGGGGGTATCTTAACTACCCTCATTTGAAAACTATGAGGGGATTGCTAACCACCTCCATTGGGTGCTATGAAAAGTTCTACGAGGGGTATTTTAACACACCTCCATGGAATCCCGATATCGGGGTTTTTAAACACTCCCATAAGTGCTATCAAAACTGTTATGAGGAGGGATCCAAGCCACCTACATAGGAGGATAAGAGGGGGGATCCAAACTAACCTCATAGGAGGAAAAGAGGGGTGATCCAAACCTATTCCATGGGAGGATAAGAGGGAGTCCCCAAACTTCCTCCATAGGTGGCTAAGAGGGGGGTGCCAAATCATGTCCATAGGAGGCCAAGAGGGGGGTTCTAAATGGAATCCATTGGTGGCTAAGAGAGGGGTACCAAAATAAATCCATAGGTGTTTAAGAGTGGGTTTCCAAATTGCCTCCATAGGTGACTAAGAGAAGGGTCCCAAACCATCTTCATTAGTCCTACAACGATAAATACGAGGGGGGATACAAATTATTATTGTCACCTACTAAGAAGGGGGTTCCAAAATACCGCCATCAGTTCCAAAACAAAACTTTATGATTTGGGTTTTGAATCACCGTCGTAGGTGGCTATGAGGGGGGTCAATAACCACCACCAAATGTCACTTTTGGGGGTGGTTTGCAGCTCGTTAAAAACCACCCTTAAGATCCTAGACATTTAGCATTGGTGCTTTTGGGGGTAGTTTTCTCAAAACCGCCTCTAATTCCAAAAATGCCACCAAAAGTGATTTTTGGGGGTGGAAGACAACCCCCCTTAGAGGTAAAAAATGTAGTAGTGCAATTTTGTTCCTACACAAAATTTGTGAGGCATATTACACTCTCTTTCTAACATGTCCTCTAGAAGAATCATGTGATTGATTCTTCCCTTTTTGAGCAAGGCATACAATCTATTCAATGGGATAAACCATCTTCTTTCCAAATTTTTTCTCTCATTTTGTAATTTTCTCCATCAAAGTGTCAAATTTGAGGGTATTTAGTTGGCCACTAGATTGAAATGATTCAAGGTAGTAGTAATATGTGGGGTAAAGGACCTTGATGAAGGATGTAAGAGAAATTTCTAAATGCTAGGTCATTATCCTTAAACACTGGGTTGAATAACTTTAATGACAATTGAATGATCTCCAATTCTGAGTGTGAGTCATACAAATCTTTCAATTATTCAAAGCACTGCACTAATATGTAATATACATGATACCCTTCACTTATTGTAGCAACAATCAATGCATAAGTTTTCTTTCCTTTGTTCTTCCATATTCCAATCCTTTTGTTTTTTGTAGGCTTTGTGGGTTCAAAAACATTCTCCTCCAAAAAACACCATCTGAAAAATTGTTGAAGATGTGCCTTTCATCTTATTCACCCATTCTAGATATCTGTCTTTATAATTGAGCACCACTTCGACAATAGAGACAAGAGAATGCATCTTTAACCAAGATGGAAATACAATCTACAAGCTTCCCAATACAAGCTTTGCAATACAATCTATGAAATGCAACAATGTGAAATATACATTGTGAAGTAGACCATATAACACACATATGTATACAATGTGAAGTATATCAAATAAGTATAGTCCCTTAACAATATAAGTATTAGAAATCATTTGTAATTATAGCACATAGATGTAAACTAAGGAAATTTTATAGATACCTATTGATTCAATGGAATCTCTTAATGTGTGTTATAGATATAGCACGAGGATTGAAAGGAAACAAAATCTAGTACAAACACAAAAGAGTTCTAAACATTGTTCACAAATTACCCATACTTAATCCAAAAGTTTCTTCACATCATGCTCATATAGATCCAATGATATGTAGAGAAGTACATATGTTCAATACTTACTAAGATGTAAGCAAAGGTAAAATCTCTAGTCTATCTATGATAACAACACACAACATAGTCCTTCACTAGCAACAAAACTATTAGAGTGATATACCACTTTCCTTATTGGACCAAAACACATGAATTTCTAGGTGAGATGATACCATGATAGAAAGGATAGATACCATAGAGAATTTAACCTTCCATGTAGTTATGCCACACAAAGATACCATGGAGAGTTTAACCTTCCACACAAAGAACACACACATAGGCAATCCATGATGAGGGAAGTCTCTAGTTAACACACAGTGGATACATGTATATAAACCAAAGACGTAAAATGAAAAGGTCATATGAATAAATGCAAAGGTAACACAATATAGAATGATATGAATTATGGTTTTCACAATGGTAAGACTCACATAAAGTAACACCATAATTTTCACTAGAAGTAATATGCAAAGATACCTATCACACACGTTTAATTTTTTTTTCTAATGTATAAACACCTAGGTCAAGGAAGAGAGTAGACTAAGTAAGATCAATAGATCTAAAGGGATAGGAATCCAAGTTTGGAGGTAGCTTGAGGAGATAGATATGACTAGGTCATTGATAACAAACAAAGGTAGCAGACCGAAGAAGGACAAAAAGAATACCATAGGTAATCATGGAGCTATTGAAAAAGAACAAGGCTCTGATACCATTGACAGGAATGTGAACTCCAATGCTTGGGATGCTTATTATTAATGGGAACCTCACACACACAAACAAAAGAGAATATTACCTTTGGTTTCCAAATCTAAGAGGTCAATTCATATTCTCTACTACTCTTCAAATTGTTCATAATAATGATATTTACAATCCCTAGGATTAGGTTTCCAATAGTGTACATCCTCAGCTATACCTTTTTGGATTTAAATGAGGAAAAGTGATTAAATTGGTGTGTGTGTGGATATATAGAATTTATAATTTATCATTTTGTACCATTTTGCACATTTTTTGGGGGGTGTGAAAGTGTGACATTAGTCAAGTGGTAGCATTTCAAGTGCACTAGCAAGGCATGGCATTCATCAAGTAGACAATGTTTATAGATCAAAACAATCTAACATTGAGAAGTTAAAAAAATAGTTTGAAAGGCAAAAAAATTCAAGTACATGTCTTACTTTAACCTTTTGGGTTGATTTAGGGGGGATTTTGTTATTAGTTTGGATATTTATTCAGTTTTAACATAAGATTTTGAATAACATTACTAAAAGTGAGGAATTACTTTGTTTTCTTTAGAATTTTATTTGTATGTGTTAAGGCTGAAATTGTTCTCTTTTTTATGTGTTTCTTTTAGGATTGTTTGAACTTCATTTTCTTTTATTTATCCATGATTTTGATTATTTTGTTTTCAATTTTTATTTATTTCTGATTACTTTTATTTTATTTTTTTAGTTCAAAAACCTTTAAATGGCTTACATAGAATGATATCTATCTCAAAGTTTTCAATTATATCTATTTAGCTTTATTATAAAGCTTTTAACCAAGATCTAACCTTTACCCAAAGTGTATTTGTTAAATTGGCTATGTTAAAAGATTCTTGCAGTGCAAAGTTCAAAACAGACCCCTAATGCGCTACAGGAATCTGATATGATGAAAGATCATGGTTATTTATGATAAATGGTGACTTGTTATGGGTTATGATGATTTGAGATGCTAAAACACATGTTGAAGAATGATGATAGTTGTAAGCTCTATTACATTCCATCATTGAGAGAGATCAGGGTTTGAAGTGCCATGAGTCCATTTAGGGATCACAAAATGCAAAAGCTGAAGACATTTGTAGCAACGTGGTTAGTCCTAGATCTTTGAACATTTGTCACCTCTATTTTTTCCTCAGAATCTTAATTAACAAACTTGTAGTTATAAGATGGGAAGAAGTGGCAAGATTAACAGGGTATAACCGATCGACATGAAGTGGGCTACGCAATTTCCAAAATGTGCAGACTAGTTTAAAGCAGTTGGATGGTTCAATTTCTCCGAGAAAGTTACTGGGTTTAATGAAGAAGTTTCGATTTACGTTGCAAAGAATCTAACTGATGATGTTATTAAGTTCAAAACCTTAATATTTCAGCTCATAGAAGCCTTAACTTTTTAAACTACTGGCATCACCATGGATGGGTAATTGTGGTTCAAAACAGTTCCTTTCAAGTTTGACCCAAATCCTTTCTTGCTACCAGGTAATGAAACCCTAAATTGGAGCAATGGAGTTCATAGAACAAATTTTCAACCAAATTGGAGGGATGTCCTCGGCATTATACAAGCCTACATTACATGTGAGGGCAGGTTCTCAATGGTTTTTAAAGACCATGTTAGGTTTTTGATGCATCTTAAATTGCACTGTAAAATAAATTTTCCCTACTTCTTGTACAAGAGCATCCAAAAAATGTCAAATAAGGTGAAAGTTCATCCTGAGCGTACAAGGAAATCCTTATTTCATCATGGACTTATAAAGCTGATCATTCAAACAATATTACAGAAGGAAAAGAAGACCTGGGAGCATTTTATATTCTGGTTTGGATTTATGGCTGAACATGATGAGCGTATAAATAAGAATAGGTCTAAAAAGAAAGGTAAAAAGGGTAAGAAGGGATTTCTGATACAAGAAATTTCTGAAAAGCCTCTGTTACAGGAAAAATCTAAAAGTCCTGAAAAGGAGGAACATGATAATGTAGTCGAAGAAAAACAAGAACACAGTCAAGAAAATCAAGAACTGGAGAAGATAATTAATCTTATTGCTAAATCGGTTCAAATTCCAATTACATCAAAACAGGGTATAATTAAGGACCTAGTTTTACAATCTTCTGCAGATAATACAAAAGAAAAAAGTTTGCAGGATATAGACTTTCAAGCAGATGCAATCCTCCTCATGCAGTTAAGAGAATCAAGTTGGAAGTTTAGAACAAGATCAGCTACGAAGAATAATATGGAAAAAGGTTCAAGTTCTAATAAGAAGACAGAAGAGATAACTTTAATTCAAAGTTCTTCAAGCGATGAAGAGGAGGAAGATAAATCAAATTCTTAGCAGAATCAGATGAGCATACAGCAGGATTGTACAATGGTAGAAGAAGCAGATGAAGAAGTTAACAAAGTTGAAGAAGAAGAAACTGTTGAAATATTGTAACTTCTAAGAATATTATATTTGTATCCTATTATTCCGAAGATGTTACATTCCTCCGACGAGACTTTATTATGTATCCGGAGATGTTTATTCCTCCGATGGATTGTGGTAACTAGGGTTATTAGATCCCCCATGTGGGGTCAGCCCTAAGTTAGTTTATTAGGGGTTATTAGACTCTCTTAGGAGAGATCGGCCCCATTAGGGTAAAAGTCAGTTCGAAGATGAGTATAAGTAGAGCAGGATGTTCCTCAGTTATCTCATTCATTCATCCACTTGGGAGTAGCACACAAGTGAGAGAGAGGTCTGCATAGGAGGAGAAGGAGCTCTAGTCTTGGACTACATCTTGTATTTGGTTGATTATCTATATTGAGGAAAGATTTGCTGGGTTTTCTACCCCATGAGGGTTTCCTAGGGTAAATCTTTGTCTATCTTGTGATTGTGTTTCTTTCAGTGATCTTGCTAGTGAAATTAGGCTAAACTTAACATGGTATCAGATCTAGCTTGAATAGGACATCTTTCACAAGGTGGAAATACCTCTCTCTCCTCCTCCGGTGAAAATTAGGGTTTCTGCAAAAAGTTGAAATTTTTAAATTCTGAATGCATGGCTGGATAGCCCTCCTCAAAATCGAATTTTTGAGCCCTAGATCGAGATTTTTGGTTGGGTAGAACTTCGGGAAAGTCAAACCCTAGTTTGACCAAAAGTGCAAAAAACCAGAAAACTAGAGAACCAGAAAAGCTGCACACCTGTGCACCAGTGAACCAAAAAAGTTGTGAACCTATGCACTGAAAATCTAGAAAAGAGAAGACCAGAAAACCAGAAATTCTGTTGCAGATCCGGAAGGTGAAAAGTTGAAGTTTCCAGAAGCAAAACACATCAGATCTCAACTCATTCAAGCACATCTCTTGGTAAGTGTTATTCTATCTCTTGAGAAACTTCAATTTCTGTACCCCCTGAATAAGATGGCTCCAAGCACCAAGCTTGAAGACAAGCTAGAGGGTATAGATAATTTTCGGGCATGGAAATATAGGATTGGTGTCATTCTTGAAGAGAATGATCTTTCCCAATATATCAAGGATGAGATTGTAGAACCAGAAGAAGATGAAGCCAAAGAGAAGTATAGGAAGGACTTGATTAGGGCAAAGAGAATCATTGCTGATTCTATAAAAGACCACTTGATTCCCCAAGTGGCATCCAAGAAGACTCCAAAGGAAATGTATGATGTCCTTTCTAGAATGTATGAGGGAAAGAACATCAATAGGAAGATGAATATGAGAGCTCAATTGAAGAGCACAAAGATGAATAAAGGAGAATCTGTTCAAGACTATTTCTCAAGGGTCTCCCAGGTCAAGGAACAACTAGATGCTATTGGAGATAGCCTTGATGAAGATGAACTTGTCATGACTGCTCTAAATGGTCTCACTAGACCTTGGGAGTCATTCATCTAGACTATGTGTGCCAGAAAAGAAAGTATGAAGTTTGATGTGGTATGGGAGGATTGCATTCAAGAAGAAGATAGGGTTGCAAATAGAGAAGCCCTGTTCAAAGAAGATGACCAAGCCTTGGCCACACACACCAAGAGAAGAAGGAATCAATCCTATTTCAAGAAGGATAGTCACAAGGAGTCTCAATATCCACAAAGATTTCAGAAGAGAAGGGGAAGAAAACACTCTTCTTTCCAATCTTTTAATTGTCACAAAATAGGACACATTGCTATACATTGTCCTTCAAAGAAGAAGAAAGATATTCACCATAAAATACATCAAGCACATATTGCAGAAGATGATAGTGAAGAAGAAGAAGAAGAAGAGGAAGAAAGGCCTCACAAGAAAAGATCTAGAAGAGAAGAAGAGGAAGAAAGGCCCTTCTTCAAGAGAAGATCTAGAAGAGATGAAGAAGAAGATGCATAAGAGTATGTTCTATTCTCTGCACTCTCTGGATCCATAATACCTGGAGAGGATACATGGCTTATTGATAGTGGTGCTTCAAAGCACATGACTAGACAAAAGAAAACTCTTTCAAAACTGGAAGAGAAGACCTCCCCACAGAAAGTGTCATTAGGAGATGACTATCAATAACCCATCAAGGGAATTGGTGAAGCAAACTACAAACTTGACTCTGGAGCCCCCATGAAGATGAAGGAAGTATTGTATTTACCAGGATTGAAGAAGAACTTGCTTTCCATCTTAGCTTTGGATAAGAAAGGTTATAGGGTTGCATTCATTGATGGACAAGTACTCATGTGGTCCAAAGGTAAATCTATTAAGGATGCAATTGTCATTGGTGAAGAGGAAGGAGGTCTATACAAACTCAAGGGTCATTCAGAAGTTGCCCTTGTTCATGAAGCCACTAGTCCAAGTGAGCTATGGCATAGAAGGCTTGCCCACATTAATTACAAAGCACTACCTCATGTGAGCAAAGTAGTTGTAGGACTACCAGATCTAAAGATTGAACATGAAGGCAATTGCAAAGGTTGTGCAAAAGGGAAAAATATCAAGAATCCTTTTCCAAAGAGGGAAACAAAGACTAAAAGTACTTTGGAATTGATCCATTCAGATGTATGTGGTCCCATGCCCACCACATCCTTGGGTGGATATGAATACTACCTAACTTTCATTGATGACTATTCAAGAAAGACTTGGATATATTTCCTGAAGGGAAAAGATGAAGTCTTTGGAAGATTCAAGGAGTTCAAAGCCTTGATAGAGAACCTTTCAGAAAAGAAGATCAAGATACTCAGGACTGATAATGGTGGAGAATATACTTCAAAAGATTTTGAATCCTTTTGCAAAGAAGATGGAATCAAGAGGGAACTAACCACTCCCTACAATCCTCAACAAAATGGTGTTGCAGAAAGAAAGAATAGAACCATCATGGAAGTAGTAAAGACAATGTTACATGATCAAGACTTACCTATGTACTTATGGGATGAAGTAGCCAGGACAGCAGTCTATGTGCAAAATAGACTATCTCACAGTGCCCTTGAATTCAAGACTCCAGAAGAAGTCTTCACAAGAAAGAAGCCTGAGGTAAGTCACCTTAAGATATTTGGGTGCCCTGTGTATATTCACATACCTAAAGAAAAGAGAACTAAGTTGGATCCTTTTGGTAAGAAGGGAATATTTGTTGGGTATTGTGAAACATCCAAAGCATTTAGGATTTACATCCCAGGATTCCATCATATGGAAATCAGTAGGGATGTGACATTTGATGAAGAAGCAGCTTTGAAGAGGTCTACAAAGTGTCAGTATGAAGAAGTATATGAAGAAGATGCACCTCCTAGAACTGCAGAAGTTGTACCATCTCCTGAAGATGAAACTCTTGAAGACCATGACATGTTAGAACCACAAGAACCCCCCACTACAAAAATTTCAAGAAAAAGAAAGCCAGCATGGGCTAGAGACATTATACTGGGAGCTGAAAAGTATGGAGCTCTAGAAGGATCCACTAGAGTGAGAAAGAAACCAAAGCCATTCTCCAACTATGTGGC
The DNA here is from genome assembly GCA_027924585.1 of Larix kaempferi. Classification (NCBI taxonomy): domain Eukaryota; kingdom Viridiplantae; phylum Streptophyta; class Pinopsida; order Pinales; family Pinaceae; genus Larix; species Larix kaempferi. Next base: position 7,481,808 of record BSBM01000067.1, read on the forward strand.
TTTGATGTGTAATCTTGTAGATCAAGAACCTACTAGTTATGAAGAGGCAGTTCATAAGAAAGAATGGGTAGAAGCAATGACAGAGGAATACCAGTCAATAATGAAAAATGATGTTTGGGACATAGTTCCCAAACCAAAGGATAAGAGTGTGGCATCCTCCAAATGGATATACAAGATAAAGCATGCTGCGGATGGCAGTATTGAAAAGTATAAGGCAAGGTTTGTAGCCATATGATTCTCTCAGAAAGAGGGAATTGACTATGAAGAGACATTTTCACCAGTTGCAAGGTACACTTCCATTAGAACCATCATGGCACTTGCATCCATGATGAAGTGGGAATTACACCAAATGGGTGTGAAGACAACTTTCCTGAATGGTGTAATTGAAGAAGAAGTGTACATATAAAAACGACAAGGATTTGAGGTGGAAGACAGAAGAACCCATGTATGCAAACTAAAGAAGGCTCTGTATGGGTTGAAACAAGCTCCCAGAGCTTGGTATGGAAGGATTGACAGTTTCTTAACTAGCTTGGGATTTACCAAGATTAAAGTTGATCCTAATATTTATCTCAAAGTTATGAATGATTAACCTGTCATCTTGTTGTTGTATGTGGATGATCTATTTCTGACTGGAAATGAGAAGCAGATCGTCGAATGCAAAAAGAAGCTCTCTTAGAGTTTGAGATGAAAGATCTCAGATTGATGCACTACTTCCTAGGTCTGGAAGTATGGCAAGGTCCAAAAGGAATCTTTATCAATCAGGGAAAGTATGCTGTGGAAATCTTGAAAATATTTGATATGTTGGAATGTAAAGCCATGGCCACTCCCATGGATTCCAACTTGAATCTATCAGCAGATGAATCATCAGAGTTAGTGGATGTAAGTCTACACAGACAAATTATTGGATCATTAATGTATCTGACAAACACTAGGCCAGATATCTGCTTTGCTGTGAACACCTTAAGTCAGTATCTAGTGGAACCTAGACATATTCACATGATAGCTGCAAAGCATGTGATGAGGTACCTAAAGGGTACAATAGATTTTGGTCTACATTACCTTAGAGATCATGACTTCAGATTGTATGGCTACAAAGATGTTGATTGGGCAGGAAGCGTATTAGACAGAAAGAGTACATTGGGAGGATGTTATTGTCTGGGATCTGCCATGATCTCGTGGTATAGTAGGAAGTAGTCCAGTGTGGCTCTCAACACAGCTGAAGCAGAATATATAGCTGTTTGCTCTGCTAGTTGTGAAGCGGTATGGCTTCGGAAGTTATTATCAGGACTGTTTGACTTAGAGATGGACCCCACTGTGATCCTGTGTGACAACCAGAGTTGCATCAAGATGAAAGAGAATCCAGTGTTCCAAGATAAGTCAAAGCACATAGAGATCTGATATTTTTATATACGGGATATGGTGTAGAAAGGAGCTATCAAGATTGAGTATGTGAGCACTGATGAACAAGTTGCGGATGTATTGACCAAACCTCTGTCTCAAGTAAAGTTTGAACATTTTTGAGACAAGCTTGGTGTAGTTCAGAAGGACCCTCCTCGAAAGGGGGAGTGATATGTTCAATGATGATACTTGGATACTGGTATCAATGAGGATACCTGTATCGATGATGAGATTGCCTATATTGATGGTAAGGTCAATAATGAGGATACCTGTGTTGATATGGATACGTGTATTGATGATGAGTATACTTGTGTTATTGATGTGGATATTGTATTGATGAGGATACTGTATCGTCGATGTATTGATGTGGATACTTGTATTGATAATTAGGTTACCTATTTTGACGACAAAGTCGATGGTGAGGTTACCTGTTCTGACGATGAGGTCGATGAATGGTCCCTATTGGACGTGAGGGGATTGTATCATCCTTGGACTTCAGTCCTAAAATGATCCGCAAACAGATGTCTCCAAGAGTGAGGGGATTGTATCATCCTTGGACTTCAGTCCTAAAATGATCCACAGACAGATGTCTCCGAGAGTGAGGGGATTGTATCATCATTGGACTTCAGTCCTAAACTGATCCGCAGACAAATGTCTTCGAGAGTGAGGGTATTGTATCATCCTTGGACTTCGGTCCTAAACTGATCCACAGACAGATGTCTCCGGGTGTGAGGGGATTGTATCATCCTTGGATTTCAGTCCTAAACTGATCCGCAGACAGATGTCTCCAAGAGTGAGGGAATTGTATCATCCTTGGACTTCAGTCCTAAACTGATCCACAGATAGATGTCTCCGAGAGTGAGGGGATTGTATGATCCTTGGAATTCAATCCTAAACTAATCCACAGACAGATGTCTTCGAGAGTGAGAGGATTGTATCATCCCTGGACTTCAGTCCTAAACTGATCCACAGACATATGTCTCTAAGAGTGAGAGGATTGTATCATCCCTGGACTTCAGTCCTAAATTGATCCGCAGACAGATGTCTTCGAGAGTGGTCCTTAGACTTTGTCTAAGTTGACGAGTGGACTGCATCGTCCCTAGTCATGATATGGTGTCTTAAATAGATCATGTGTATTGCAGGGTATGCTGCTATTATGATGTTGATTGAGAGGATCTAGTTGATGACGATGATGCTGATCGTGTGATGACGATGATGCTGATTGTGAGATGACAATGTTGCTGATCGTGAGATGACGACACTGCTGATTGTGAGATGACGATGACGATGTTGATGATCATGTGATGACGATGCTGATGATCGTATGATGACGATGCTGATGATCGTGTGATGACGATGATCGTATGATGACAATGCTGTTGATTGAGAGGATCCATATGATGAGGATTACTATAGTTGTTCAAGTGCTGCAGAAGATCAAGACTCAGTATTGAATATCTTGAAGATATTCTAGTAACTGGTTGAGTTACTAAAGAAAGCTTCCAATGATTTATAGATGTATCATGTATGATGTAGTTGATGACTCCTTGCTTGTGCAGATGTTGTTATAATATCCTTTTCGTTAAGGGGGAGTGTTGAAATATTGTAACTTCTAAGAATATTATATTTGTATCATATTATTCCAGAGATGTTACATTCCTTCGATGGGACTTTATTATGTATCCAGAGATGTTTATTCCTTCGATGGATTGTGGTAACTAGGGTTATTAGATCCCCCATGTGGGGTCGGCCCTGAGTTAGTTTATTAGGGGTTATTAGAATCTCTTAGGAGAGGTCGGCCCCATTAGGGTAAAAGTCAGTTTGGAGATAAGTATAAGTAGAGGAGGATGTTCCTCACTTATCTCATTCATTCATCCACTTGGGAGTAACGCACAAGTGAGAGAGAGGTCTACATAGGAGGAGAAGGAGCTCTAGTCTTGGACTACATCTTGTATTTGGTTGATATTCTATATTGAGGAAAGCTTTGTTGGGTTTTTTACCCCATGAGGGTTTCCTAGGGTAAATCTTTGTCTATCTTGTGATTGTGTTTCTTTCAGTGGTCTTGCTAGTGAAATTAGGCTAAACTTAACAGAAACTATTCTCAAGATGGAACAAGATGAATTTGAAATTGTAGAAAGAGTGACAAAAGATAAATATGAAGAATATTTAATCTTCAGAAAACTAGATATTCCACCTTTCACATCTCAAGACACTACTTTGACTGGAGAGGTAAACATATGCTCAGAGGTTGAAAGTCTTAGAAAAGTTCAGGATCAACATCAAGTAGAAATATTGTTTCTCAATGAGTCAAATGATAGGCTTACAAAGACTAAGAGACGTTTAAGGAAGACTTAGGAGAAGCTAATGTTCATTATCAAGAGCTGGTCATTGTGGCCCAAAAAGCTCTAAAGAGGAAAAGGGAAACAAAGGCTCAAGTTGATGTCTTAAACAGGTAGGTGCAGAATGAGAAAGAGAAGAACCAACTTCTGTTGAAGAAAATCAAAGATTTAGAACCAGAACAGCCTCAACATAATTAAAAGACTCATGCACTCGAAGGAATTGCCATGTTAGTGAAAGCTATTAGAAAGACTTCTTAGTGCCTAGTTTATTAATACATTCTCATTTTTGTATTAAATATGTAATTGTTAATAGTTAAGTTTTTAGAAAAGACTCGAAGTTATCTTAACTACTTTATGTAACTATTTTTGAGACCTAAACCTAAAGTAGTTACAAACTACTCTTTTTGTAAATGCATAAAAGGGACTAAAGGAGGATGTATGAGGGTTCGATCTTTTAGTTTCAAGAAGCTCTATACTGGAATGATATTGAAGTTTGCAAGACTCTTATGTAAGTTCTGAAGATTGATATGTATATATATGTGTGTGTGTGTGTGTGTGTGATATAAGCCATTTTATCTTGTGTGATTGAGTTTTTGTTTCTGATTAGTTTGGTCATTCAACATATGAATTCATTTTCTGTTTTAATCTTTTAATCTAGTGAATGCTTATGTGTTGTAGATAAAAACCTATTTGTTTATGAATGTGATGGTTTATATTTACCTTTATGATTTCAGTTCTTCAATGAATTACATGATTTAGTAACTTGTTTTAGTTTGATTTCCTTTTATTCTCTTGAAATTGAAACTTTCAAACCAACAAACTACAAAAACAAAATCTTGTTTCATGCTTGTATTGTTGAGATTGTGTTAGCTTGCTCCTTTGTAGTCTACAATCAATTTCTAGCACAAACAATATGTTTGAAATGCTTTAAGAGAAGAGTTTTTAAATCACCTTATTTTTAATGAGTTAAAAGGTTAGGAAGGTTGTTATTGTAGAAAATATTTTGAAATTGTGATTTAATGTTAGTGTATGTAGGAAATTATAGCAGAAATTTCTTTTCATCTTCAACCTTCTTAGTGTCACAAAGATGACAAATTCTTTTGAACCATGAAATTTTAGGAATTATCCAACACCTTGTTTCGCTACAGAATTTATGAAATCTTTTACTTATTTTAGCGATGCTAATTTTCTTCTTTACACTATTTAAAATAAAGAGATACTTTTTTATATTCTAGATTAGGGTTGATCACGTTGTTATAATACCTTAATTTTCTCTTATTCTCTATTTTTTTATCGCACCACAACTTCTACTTAAACCCAAATGCAATAATATTTTTCATATTGTTGTTTTTTATAGTAACCTCTTCCTCGATTCCCCAATGATTTAGCCAATACTTGACATGTTTATGCCAACTCCATTTAATATGCATGTGGCTTTGACTAGATTTTAAAGAAATCTTAGGAATCCTTTTGACTTCCATCTTGTTATCTTATTCCTGTATGGTAGTGTCACCTACCCAAATTTTGAGACTAATTATTTTATTGCAAAAAAATTATATTAAATTATAATTACAAATATTTGTAATTATGACCAAATATTGGTCAAGGATGATTGTAATGACTGATTATTATTATTTAATAAATTAAAAACAGGAGCCAAACACCCAAGGGAACTATTAAATGAGTGTTCACTGACCCACTAGGAGGAATGGAAGCTGTTAGAAGGCATGGGACAGATGTCAGCATTTGCACTCCACCACTAGCTGTTGGTTATGGGACAACTACCCCTAAATTTGTGGCATTATCCCCTAGGTGGGTGGAAAAGAGCTGATGGCTCATTAATGACCAGGTTAACCACTAAAAGGACTAGAAAGCCTATAGAAGGCAATTCGAATTGAGCAGGTAGCTCTACATTATTTTCTGTAGAAATAATTCCTCAAGTGCATCAGGTGATCACTGAGAGATTCGAATAGGGAGGCTAAGTGGAAGTGCATTGTGAGGCTGCTGAAATATTCTGAGGAAATAACCAGAGGTGCTGGTGCAGGTCTCTTTGACTGCTAAGTCTATATGAATGGATGAACTACTTTGTTGCTGCAAGTAGATTGACCTAAAGCTTCTACAGATTCTTCTTCCTAGTGGTTCAGTGAACAGGATCAGGGGTCCTAAGGCAAGTAATTTGGTTGTCTTCAGGAATAGGTTGGGTGGAACAGGCTCCTTGGGTTGTTTGTTTCTCCTACAGTCAATCAGGTTCCACTGTTCTGTCTTATTGTTACAGTTAAATGATTTTCAGCATTGTAGATTTAGTATTTCCAGTTATACAGAAGAAACTGATTTAATTTCTAGCTTAGAGATGATTTTGTATAATGATGATTAAGTAGATGAGATGAATGATTAAAATATTTTCTGCATTTTTCCCATACTGTTTTCTGTATATTACTCTAGTACAAAAAAGTAGAATTAATATAGATGAATGATGGGCAGAATTCCATTTGAATGATAGGTAAATACTGTAGCATTTCTTTTAAATTTTGAAGTATCCATTATGTATGTTTAAACTAAGAATATAGAAAAACACATCATAAAACAAATATTTAGCATTTCTTGTACTAAGTTACAAAAGAAAGACATGTCATTTATGTGCAAACCTAGGTTTTCAATTACCACTACCCATTGTTGGAAACTAATACCATGTATTCTATTTCAACGGTAGAGTGTTATAAACCAAGATGTTACAGGTATTATTATTTCTAGAAATTTTAACAGCTGCAAATATGCTTCTCTACAGAGTTGTTACTTACAAACAATAAATAGATAAGTATTATTTTCATCACCAAATATCACCATTTCATTTCAGTATCTATTTGTCATATTTCAATTTAAGTATCAACTAAGGCTTCTAAATCCAAAACACTTCTTACATAGATAGAACCCCAGTACTCTATCATTATATTATCTAGAATTTTATTACATTACGATAGACATAGAATCGAAATCTCTAACAAGAAGCAAATCATTTACAATAATGCTACAGGTTCTTTACTAATTCGGCAATCACATACTAAAACAGTTTACATAAATTCAAGATCAAGCAAATGCAAACAAGTATTATTTCTTACATCAAGTTTTGATTCTAGAACCAAAATGGAGTTACATTATCTTTTGCCAAACCTTAAACGACATGATCATAGGGTTTTCGAGAAACCAGTTAACCTACGTCTCTTAGCCCTTATCATAACAACAGTACAATTTCTAGCTAAAAATAGTCTACTCTCAAAACCTACGGAGTAGTTTTTTTTGCAAAAAGAAAAGTAAAAACCTTTGGCACGTAGCCATTGTTAAATACACAGTTTTCGTTACAACAAACATCAGTTTATATATTTTGGGAACTACATAGAAAACCTTTTAAGATATGTTCAATACAAACATAGAAGCAGTTCAGGAAAATTATTCTTTTATACAAACAAAATTCCCTTTTAACTCTCAAACAAAATTATAAACATTTCGATACAAGACTTGCCCATGTTTTGCAGAAAAGAGTGAACCCTCAGCTCTCGAATTTCATATTTAGTAATGTAGTCAAATTATTGATAGAGTTTCTATTGGAAACATTTCAAGGGTCCTAAACCACATAGGGTTCATTCCTCTAACAACCACATCGTAAAACAAGTTCACAGTCATTTTTAAATGCCGCAGCAAAATATTACTGGGCCGAATAGCAACATAAACTGAGGATTTATCCTCTTATAATATTGTCCTAAAAACCTCGGCCATTACCCTTGTCAGGGACAGAATTTCCAACTCTCATCAAACTGTAAACACCGGCCAAATCATGCCAAAGGAGAACCTACGAGGGAGGAACCACCAAGGCTTACCAAGTAAGTAGAGCAACAATAATCCACCAAGCTTTCGAACTCTGTAAACTATCGATGAAGAATGCACCTGCCACAAAAAACTGAGTGAGGTTAAATGAAGAAACACACAGAGTTTAAACTTGGAACGATTACCACTATCTTTTGCATAACTGAAGACATTACCTTATTAATGTAATTTATGGAGTAAGAGACATCATAAGCAAGCGAAACTGACGAATTCATCTATCAATTACTTTGGAGAAAGTCCCGATTCTGAGAACATCGGTCTATTGTTGCATGAGAATCGAACCTTGGTTCAAATCTTTCAACAAAAACCTTTATTAGCTACCACGGCTACAAATATGGCTCAACTCTACAGGAAGACAAAGACTTGGAACTAGTATGTTCTCCCAATAGGTCCAGGGTTCAAACTCAAGGAAGGAGTCCTCCGAAATACAAACTACTGAACCCTACATTGCAGCAGCCTGTCGGCTTCTCCGTAGAACCTTTCCCAACACAATGAATGACAAAAGAAAATGATAACCATGTAAACGTAGTGGAGTTTAGGGTTCCTTGTTCAAAGTCCAAAATATGTGATATCAACGATGGAGATGAAGCCAATAAGGCACGTCAAAATTCGGGCAACAACTACACTTAATGCTATATTAATTGCTCCCTCCACCACGACGACAACTCACTAAACTAAGGGTCAAAATAGTGTACATATCTGCGTTTGAAAGCATTCGAATTTTACTATCACGTGATCCATAACCTCATGGATAGCCACGATGGCACCAACTAGGAAATCCACTCAACATTGTAGGCAGGAGACTTTAATGCTTGACTTGATACGAAAACCTACCACTAAGCTAAACATTCAATGCTTGTCCCTTATCACATTACAGGACCAGTTAGGGTTTGCAACATACTAACTAATTACATATTCCATGTTTAAAGTCGACATTTGTATTTATAATACTTTCCAAAGGTTTAATCGTATAATACCAAGTTATTATGGTTGCTTAGTTACTATATAAATTCATATCATTATTGATTGTATTCATAAAGGTTATTCAATACTTAGTGTATAGTTAGGATTCCATCTTACCAACATCGTAACTTTAGTTCATATTGTATCTCTAGTTTACAAGGTCCTATGCATATACAATCTTTAAATAAAGGTCTAATTTCCATAGTGTAGTAATTTCACATTAGTATTATCATAGTATGATGCTAATATTATAATAGACAATTGCTATTTTAGCATAGTTCTATATACACTTATGATGGAGAATTATAGGAGCTACCATAGTTATTCTAATAGTTGAGAGTTAAAATCCACGCACTAAAATCAAGTTTTCTTAATATAAAACAACGTATAAGTAGAATTATTCACATAGTGAGTGTGCATGTTATTACCATTCCTTGCATATTAATAAATGATGACAAGATTTTGATAGCACTAATAAGCTTGTAAACTAGCACGTAAACGAGAAGTAGAATAAAGATCCATACCTTCATTAACTTGCATGTAAGGAAGTACTTAGAGTTTTTCACAATGCATTGACGATAAATTGAAAAACATATTCACTCTTAAACACTTCAATTGTCGTATTATTCTTACCTGGGTTTCTGCACAGTGAAACATGTTCAAATGTTTTAGCTAAACATAGCTAAGTAAACCTCAGGGTACCTTGTAGGACCCCTTCGTCATCATTCAAAAGCAAACTGTCAGTACTTTACCAAGAAATTAATCATAGTACAAACCTATGTACAGCATGTAGTTTACAATTAAACACAAACAGATTTGAAGATGTATTTTGTGTTATGATAGTAAATTGTCTTTTGTTAAAATATTAGTATCCATTTATTTTCGCATTAGAAAATACACCTATCATCATAATTTGTTTTAAGAATTTCGATGTGTCGTTATCGTTATATTAGTTAAGAGATTTAACTATTATTTTATGTTCTGCATTAGCAAATTTAGTAATTATTGCTACTTTAAATATTTTATTTTTTTTGTAAATTTTTGGGATGTTATAGGTAGGTACCCAATCATAGTCATGCTCTCAATGGTGGAAATACTAACTTCTATGAGGAGGATATGATAGATTTTATTATTTTGGTTCATGTTTTCAGAGGTTTGATTTTTTTACTGGAGATTGGAGACCTGTGTAGAGTTTTTCCTTCTCAACACGTTTTAGACTCTTTAGTTGAGTCCATCGTCGGGAGGGGATAATCTCAAAGGATAAACTAGGTATATATGTTCATTAAATAATAGTTAACTCCATTATTAATTAGTTACTGAAAGTCCACTGACCTTGAAAGATGACTAAATGGGTAATACTTAGCTAATGGTTTTGATCTTTTAAAGAGTGAAAGATTGGTTTCCAGGTTTCGCTGAGAATTAGATCACCATCCTTATTGATGTTTGTAAGGTGTTTTTCAATTTAAACAGCTTCACGTATGTGTCTTGTAATATATTGATCTTCAATTGCGGTAACCTTAGCTTCATCAATGCATATAAGTTGGTTTGATTTTGATGAATGCTCTACAATGACTGACTTCTTGGTTCTATAATGTTTGATATATGTGCAATGTTTTTTCAATCTTGTTTTTATACTACCTTGAACTGAGAAACAATGTTGTCAAATAAGTGGGACCTGGATTCCTACACCCCTTTAATTTGAGGAGCTTGATTCCTCAAAATTTGATGAAATTTTATAAGATTGAAATCTTGACCACCGCTACACCTATTTTTTTAATCCATGGAAGTAAGAATATATCAATGCAGAGAGAACAGTAAAACATTCAAGTATGAACACTAAAAACCTTACCATGACCACCACCTAGGTGACTCACACCAAGGAACAAAGACAATGTTGGTGCAAACAATACAACCATAAATTCCCATTGCAATCGCCCCTGCAACAATCAATTACAGTGAAAAAATAATGTATATCTCTTATTGCAACCCCAAATCCACAACACAAATACATTCCTCCCTCCATTAAACTCCAAATCATGTTGAATAATTGCATGGCTACATGATATGACCCAAGTGGGCCATATATTAGAGTAATTGTATATGATATGAACCCAGGGGGGAACATATGGTGGTAACTATATATATATATGTGTGTGTGTGTGTGTGTGTGTGTGTGTGTGTGTAATAACTAGGTCAACCTAATAGAAGGGGAACATGTGCAATAAGTTGGAATGTATATATAGAATCCATGTAGTCATTGTTTGAGAGAACATGTGAATTGAATATATGAATATATTAGGGTATTGAGGAGAATCTTATATTCTTAAAAGAGTTATTGTATAACGCATCTCTCTTGCAACTATTCTCCACATTGACATTTGTTGTACATTGTGTGTACTCTAGTATATTATGATATTTTAAGATTTCTCCTCATAACATTTGGTATCAGAACCATTTTTACTATAACATTTTTTTTAGATGTTTCAAACAATTTTTTTTTGGAAACTCAAAAAACATAACAAATTACTCATGGTAAACATTTCAGGGTTTAGTACACTATAAGTTCAAGGTTACAATCTATGGAAGTTAGGGTTTTGAGTAATCCAAAAATCATTCCCAAATAAGTGTTTTAGGTAAAACTATTATATATAGATATTTCAAATTCCAAATTTATAGGATAGACTATAGTGTATTTGGTAAAAAATTCAAAAGAAGATTTGAAATTTTAGATACATATAAATTTGTATAAGTTCTCTCTCTTAAAAGGGACAAAATCAATAAGCTTTGGGAAATTTACCATAACTTTATCTAGATTCATCAAAATTTGGTCAAACCTATGACATTGCAGAGAATGTACATTTAGGCTACTACAAACATATATTTCAAATTCATAGGGGTCAAAAATTTAGAGTTACCTCAGGTGAAAGGTTGGCCAACAAGACAATATATAAATCAAGGTTTTATAATATATGTTAAATTTTGAAATTATCATAACTTTTTACTAAAATGTATGATTTAGATTCAAAATCCTCAAAGAAAACACATGAAAACATATATCAAAATATTAATAAATATTTTGTATCATTGTTGTTTATATTGTGAAGTTGGAAGTTGGAAGTTATGTTTAGAACTCAATTAAAAATAAATGACAATACCTAGGTTAAGAGGGGATAAAGATATTCACATGAAATTGATCCTATGGAATGGTTGAAAATTGAAAAGGAAAATAATATGTTTTCTCATTATTTTGTCAATAATGTTTTTATGGTGAAACTTGTAAATGTTGGAAAATTTTGGTTGAAGATACTAGATGAAATGTGACATGGTAAGTATTTAAAGATATGTTCTAAAAAAATAGATCAAGGACTCAAAAAAAGAAGTAACGAGTAAAACCAAATTTGAATAGGAAGAAACAAAATAAAAGCTTAAGAATGAGGGTGACCAATTGTGTAAGAGTTAATCCCTAAATGAAGCACTCATTAAGGAGGTTCATAAATTGAAGCAAGAAAATAATAACAAAAAAAGTGTGAAAAAATGAGGAAAGAGAAGAATTAAAAAGGAAAAAGAAGGATGTAGATTAAGAAACCATAATAAGAAAAGAGGATCATTTACAAAATTAAGAAAACTAAGGATCTTAGAAGAAGAGACTACCAAAAGACTTGAAGAGGAAATTTGCAAGAAGGTTGAAGAATCTCTAAATGAGAATGATGTAAAATCAAAAGTAAAATCTAGAATTTAAGAAGGCCATAAGAATTTGATGGACATCATCACATTGCAACTTCAAAACAAAAAAATGAAGACAAAATTATAAAAGGTCACCAGAAAATACTTGAAGAAGTTGAGCTCCAACTTGAGGATGTACATGTCAATTATGATGGTATTATCTCAAAGACTAAAGTGATCAAATACAAAACACATTGGATAGTGGATGCCATTACATTTGAAAAGAAGATAGATGGAAATGGTGTATAGAATGAAGAAACCCATCAAATGTGAAACCATATTGTCACTCTCATTACCAAGAATTTTTTTTAAAAAGACAAAGGGATTGGCATCGGCACTACTAAGGAATAATATTGAATAATCAACAATATTCATGGAACAAGGCATTATAAAGCCATTACTTTACAAGATATTATAAAAAATAAGGAACTACAAAAAATTAGAGAAGTCACTGAACAACAAAACATGGAATGAAAATAAATAAAATTATTCAATAATAACCTATTAAGAATTAAGACAAAAAAGAATTGAATATGGATGGATGGATGGATCATCATCAAGAAAGTAGGAATTTAAGGAAATCTCATTACTTGGTTTTCATCACATGTAAAACATTTAATTAGAAAGCTTTAAGGACAAATCTTTTTGAAGGAGGGTATTATGATATGACTCAAGGGGACCATATGAAGGAGTAAATGTATGTGATATAACCCTAAGATGATCAGATATGTATGCAAATGTATGTAGTAAGGTCATCCTAATAAATGGTTCACATGTGCAATAAGTTGGAATATGTATATAAAGAAGACATGTAGTCACTCTTGGAGAGAACATGGGAATTAGATATATAAATGTATTGGGGTATTTGGAAGAGGTTCCCTTATTATTTAATGAGATATTGTATAACTTATTTCCCTTATCTATCTTGGAGTTCTGCTTCAGATTTATATTTACTATGCATTATGTGTACTTAGGTTTAAATTATGATATTTTATGGGTTTGATTCATAATAATCTAGGGATATAGGAATTAAAAAACCATGCAAAAAGAAGTCTCTTATCACTTGTTTGCATGATCATTGATGTGATTGCAACTATGGTTCATTGGATTATGATTCATGGTAAATGGTGAAAAGAACCCTCCACCAAGTAGTTAGAGCTCATTGCTTCAAAACCACACCCTTGTTGAACAAAGTCCACACCCTTATTACCCACTTTCTTCACTTCTTCAATGAGATGACAAAGTATGTGGAAGAATGAAATGGTCTCAAAATACTCTATAACTCTCTATTGATCAACTTGAATATTTATGATGATTGATTTGATTATGCTTTTCTCATCGAAATAATAACCATAGAGTCACTAATTACATTTTTTTTCGGTGTACACATAAGAGTAAGACCCTATAACAACTCATAGAGGTGTAGCTTAATTAACGGTTTACTTGATAAATTACATTTATCGTATATGGATTAATGACATATAAAAAGCATGGTTAATAAAAAAGAGAATCACAGAAAAGATGGATGGTACAACCCATAGAGGTGTAGCTCAATTAGCGGTTCACTTGATAAATTACATTTATCGTATATGGATTAGTGACATATAAAAGGCATGGTTAATAAAAAAGAGAATCACAGAAAAGATTGATGGTATTTTTGGTTAGAAAAAATGGAAATACACAGAAAAGATGGAATAAAGAAGATGAAGGGATTAATGGTTAGCCAGCTTTGCTGATGTTGAATTTCACTGGTCGTTGGACCTTCTTGTTAATCTTAGATTTCTTCATTCTGTTTTCTAAATTGCTCCGCCTGTTAGTGACAGCAACATGCGATTTCACTTCGCTGACTTGGATCTTTGATGTTGGAGGCATCTTGAAGTGAATGGCCACAGGTTCAGTTTCGGGAACGCCATCGGAATTCTCAATTTCTGTATCTTCTTCAATTTCTCTATCCCGTTCTTGATTTTTTTGGTTCGGGCGTTTTTCTATGATTCTAGACGCAGTGCCGCGACAATTCTTTACAATTGTCCTCGGAATCGGAGGTCTCTTGGGCGTCGCTGGACAAGCAGCATAATCGTTGGTGTTTCCATATATAACTCGGCTCCATTCTTGAATCAGATGTAGCGCCAGCCTTTTGTTTTCGGGCACCTCTTCGCCGGATTTGGACAAGAAATTGATAACATGACCTAATCGGCTCTGTTTCAGCTGCTCCCTCACAGAAGGATCCTCAATGTCAAGGTTTAAATCCTCCACGACCTTGAGAACAGTAGAGCGGATGCTGACGTGAGGGAGGCACTTGGTAGGTAGAGGCTCCAGCCAGGCCTTCAAGGCCGATAATCCCCCTCGTTGGATAAATTCGGCATGCAAAGGTTTCTTGCAAAGAACACCCTTCATCTCGCCTAACATCAACAGCTTCCTGATAGCAGGCTTACCTTTTCTGTTCAGCTCTGCGTCTTCTTGTGCCGTAGCTTCAAGCTTGACTATGAATTCTTCGATTTTGATGCCCAGTTTCTTGGTGGTTTCTGCTTTCTCTTCTGCCTTTTCTTCTTCGGACTTTTTAGGCTTTTTCGATCGGATTTTTGAAATTTCCTCATCTTCATCGAGCGAATTCGTCTTTTCAATACGCTTTCGTTTCAGATTCGACTTCGGTTTACTCTTCCGGGAATCATTATTTCCGTCATCGTCGTCAACACTGACAAGCCTATTTATGCTAAGCAGAGAAGTTTTAGGGTTTGTGTTCATGCGCTGTTTGATTTTGGGTTCGCTACTTAATTCTCTGGGTTTTTGTTGGGGTGCTCTGGGTTTTTGTTGGGGCGGTCTGGGTTGCAGATTTCTTTCTTTGGGATCTTGGTCCTCAGCATTGACGTGCCTCTTTGTGCTTAACTGTGAAGATTTAGGTTTTGTGCGCATGCGCGGTTTTGTTTTGGATTGATTGTGATTAGCTTCTCCGTATTGTTGTTCGGCTATGGAATATTGCGGGCTGTCCCCTCCTCCTTCTTCATCAGGATAAAATATGGCCTCTCCATTTTCGTCCCTATAGCGATCAGTTTCATAGCGACTCATTTTCAAATCGGCTTGAAGAACAGCTTCAATTTCTCAAAATTTTCTGCAATTGTAACTACTCAGGCAACTGGAATTTACACAGTATCTGTTCTTAAAATGCCTCTAAACAATGAATGATGGAATTTACACAGTATCAGTTCTTAAAATGGCTTTAAATGATGAATGCCCGCACCAAACATCGTTACTCCTTGTTCGTGGCGCTTCGTTAAGGCGTTGAAGATTAACTAGTGAGATTTCTTTTCTCAAGCATTTGTTTTGCGTATGTCCTTTGTTGTTTTGCGTATGCTTGATCATGTTTAGCTACATTATGTGCAGCAAAATAGAATTTATGGTATTCATCTGGACTACTTCCAGATTGAAGGATTCACAAATACATTTACCCATATGGTACTTGTTTGACAAATACATTTACCCATATGGTACTTGTTTGACAAATACATTTACCCATATGTCAAATATGTTACTTTTTTACAACAAAGTAGGGCCTAAAAAAGAAGAACACAATAGAAAATTGCAATCCTCTCTAATTACTTTGATCTAAGGACATGTTTAAATTAGCATAGATTTTCTGTTCTAAAAGGGAAAATAAATCTTTTTTTTTTCATTGTTACATGTTACATCGTGTTACAATGCATGCAACATAGCCATTTTATCCATGAAAAGGAATGGGAAGTTAAACTTGCAACTAGAGTATCGATAATTCTAATTCTAGAATAGCGATATTTGTTGCAAGTTTTTGTGTTGTGATAAAGTTTGAATCTTAACAAGAGTCTTTTTAAGCAATTTAATTCGATACAATTTTTGTCCAAATCCCAAGGAAAAGTCAGTCTCCAGTGAATGTGCCTGAGAAACTGAGCGAGAAAAGGGGCTGTAAGCATTCGATAATGCCAATTCGATGCCTGCAATGTAAAGGAGGGTGTGGAAAATCTCCCTCAGTAATCTCAGCATGCAAAGACTTTCAATTGATTACCCAGCTGAATGAAACTCGAACTTGCGACAATCATGACCTTTACAAGTGAAATAAACTGCAATTCACGCCAGAATCGTTGAAGTTTTAAAACCAAATTGAATAAAGCACGGAATTACAAATATTCGATCACGGTGTTTGGAATTCTGTTGTGTAGTTAGGTGGAAGTGGTTAATTTGTTGATCAAAGTCACGCAAAGGGTGCCCACTCCTCACAGCCCATGGCATTTTTCTGCAGAAACAGAGCCCCGAAGATCAACTTTGGCAATTTCGAAATGGAGGGAAGGAGCCACTGGTTGAGTTCGAAATCGGGCGCGCGGCAATTTCGAAATGGAGGGAAGGAGCGACCGGTTGAGTTCGAAATCGGCCGCGCTGCTGGTCGGGCTAGTTCTTTACCTATTGAATGGCAGCACAGTAACATAATTCAAATCCAACCTGCCCATCAATTTTTAACTAAGATATTCAAGTGTTACTGGAAAATTTTGCCCATATTTGATGGGCAAATTGCCTCGTGACGTGCAAATTCCAAATTCCATCCTTGAATGGCACGTCTTTCGGCAAAAAGATCGAAGTTATTATTTTTGTGAATTTTTTGGGGATTTGGGGTGAAATTGCCATTTTGATTATTTAAATTGCAATTTTGATTGTAAAAATAGATTCAGCACTCTGGATTACTTTCTTGACACTTTAATTATACAATTTCAACAACAACAAAAAATTTTATTACATGAAAATCATGCAGAGTAAGCTATATAGTTGTAGCTTACTCTATTTATTTGTAGAACACAGAGTTAAAGGAGAACTGTATAAAGGTTAACTAAAACGCTCCAGACTAGCCGGAATTATGTAGAACAATTCTTATTAAAATAACAATTTGAAGTCGTCAGATAACAATTTCGGAGTGGTAGTTTTAAAATTAAACAATTATTCTAGAACCAACAATCCCAATCCCAATCCCAATTACTGAAATTACAAAAATAGCAATTTCAGAATTTTAACCATTTTGGAAATTGCCGAAAAAGCGGGTCGTTTTGGTTGTATTTTATCCTACGCGAGTCAAAGGATGTTATATGAATCTTATGATTGCCAGATGTTTGCGTATACATCAGCCTAGATATGTCACGGGTGCTGTATTTTGTCCCACCGAGTCACCTTCTAGAATCTCTACGACTTGGTATTTCACACGGATCCAATCAGTTAGTTGATTGCGTCATTCCCGTCATCATCACAATTCTCCAGAAGTTTGGAGGTCAAAACGAGAGGCGGAGTTTAGCGTGTCCGACGGAACTTTCGATCTATAAATTGTATTCGCAAGGTCGTCCTCAGCAGTATATTGAGATTTAGATATTCGTAGTTTTCTCGTTTTTGTTTTCTATCCAGAAATGGCGCTTTGTATAGATACCCATGAAATTCGCAGACTGTATGAGACGATCGATGAAAATGGAGACGGGAGGCTGACTGTAACAGAAATGAATCGCTACCTGCGAAGGCTCGGAATGGACATTTCAGAAGAAGACTTGAGATATCTGGCTATACCGATGTCTCAGAGCTTAACATCTGATGAATTTGTTGGCCTGTATCAGTCTATTATGGACGATAGATCAGAAGATGAATCAAGCAATGGGGATGGGTGTGAGGATTTGATGGAGGCTTTCAAAGTCTATGATATGAACAATGATGGATACATATCATCCACGGAGCTTCAACAGGTGCTCTGTAATTTGGGATTCATGGAGGGTCAAGAGGTAGCCAACTGCCAGAAGATGATATGCAGATATGATTCCGATTCCAATGGGCTCCTGGACTTTTTTGAGTTCAAGAATATGATGATCTCTAAGAGTCCTGCAAAAAAAGTCCAAGAATATGATGATCTCTAAGAGTCCTGCAAAAAAAGTCCAAGAATATGATGATCTCTAAGAGTCCTGCAGGTCATATTCACAGGTCCCAGTGTGAGTCTTCGCCTCCATAGCTTGGACTGCTGTTAACATGGTTTTAATATTTGTGGGTATGCTTGCATTATGGAAGAATAGCATTAGAGTCGAATTTACTTCCTGCTCCCCGGTTGCAAGTAGTAGATTCTTTTGAATTCTTTTAACCTGCCAATATGTATCCTCGATCAGCCACACTTGCTCTGTTTATATTACTTTACGGTACCGTGTATAACATGAAATATATTTGGTTTTCAATCGCATTAAATTTCTCTACAAAAATTCCCGTCATGAAAAATATGAAATACGTACAATGATTGGCCACACTTTTATGAAATTTCGGAATTGAGTAAGGATGTGTGGAGTGCTACCAAGTCTGAAGAACAGGGTCAGACCCTATAAGTTTAAAAAAAAAAACTAATACAGTTAGTTAATTTAATTTGTAACTTAGATAAGTTACAAATTAAGTATCATCATTTACCGTTATCTATATTTTAACTAAGATTATAAAATAAAAGATTATATTTGTCTTATTTTCTTGCAATTTAAGAAGAAAACTCTTATATAGCCAAAATTGTAAAATATAAGCACTGGTCAATATAACTACATACTTTTAAACAATTATATTTGAAAAAATATAACTAAAACACAAACCATCTCGGACATCAAATAATTTTTGATGTAATTTCATGAGGCACTGCACAATTACATCCATATACTCCAATTTCCATCATGGCATGAATTCTATGAACTAATAATTGGCATTCTTCTAAAATAAATGACATTAAATTTCAATTAATAATTGTTTATGCTCTAACCATCCTTTCAAAACGAATGGTTCAGTGAGGCCCCCCTTATCGAATATGGGCAATATATAACAAAGCCAATTGATTATTGTTTGTGATTTTAATATCATTATTAGTTTTTATATCGAGATATATACAAGTCATTACAAGTAACATGTTGGGAGGAATTTTGTTGTAGTTTGAGTGGTTGGGAGGAATGATTGTTACCCACTCCACCTAGATTCAATTCTTGTAAGTGGCATGTTGCTTAGAAGTCAAAATGACCTCAAAACACACCTTTCTAATTTGAACTCATCTATACTATCCATCCACAACTGTTGACAAATGCACAATAAAATCTCAAACTTATTTAAAAAGATCTCAACATGTGGAATTAAAAGCTTTTCAAAAGCAATTTTTTAATCAAAATATAGCTTTATATTACGGAATGGTTTCAACAAGAGAAGATATTATTCATAAGGTGTAATTGTCGGTGTGCAAGAAATTGAGCAGTCCCTCCCTCTTCACAAAATTTGACAATTTGAAATTACAAAGGAATTATTTTGGAAACAAAAAGCTCAGGTCAAATGGTTGAAGGAGGACCGAAATTTCTTCATATTAAGAGCTTGCATATTCAATCTCAATGGGTGATATTTTAAGCTCTATAGAAGCCATTGGCAATGAATATCAACTTGGTTCTTAGTATTTTATTCAAACTTAAAATTATTTGTATTTGTAATACCTCGGTTTTGATCCCTAGAATGTATCCAATCAAATTATGTACAAATAATATAAATATGCTAAGTATGGATTCTTAGTGTGGTGCTCAAAGCCAAGGCCCCACTAATGAATGTCATAGGCATATATAATCTAGAGGTATTTATTGGGCCATGTGGCTAGCTTGTCATGATGACTCAAGATGTGTAAATATTATGCTGCAAAATAATGTAAAAGATCTGAGATGGCTTTGCATGCAAGCAACTAAGGGAACTATGATTTTGTTAGAGAAGAAGATGAAGGGGATTTCAAATGGGAGGGTAACCATATGAAGCCATGTGTCATCCTTAGAACTCACCTAATCTTGTGTTGTGTCTTAAACCAACATAGATCCATCTTAAATCCGTATCTATCAAGCACCGAGAGGGATCCAATTTCTTGAGGTGTATTTCTTTTTTTAAATTTAAACTCAAGAAATTTGATCTTTCTTGATTGATAGATCCGGGTTTAAGTTTTAAGTTTTTATTTTATAAACGAACATCTATTTTTTAATTACTTTTCATAATATTTTATTTTATCAATCAACATGGATTTTTTTAAAATACTTTACATAATTTTTTATTTTATGAGCCGACATGAATTTTTTTAAATATTTTTTAATTACATCACAAACGTTACAACATCTCCCCTATACTAGGCTGTAGAGCACCCCGTTTCACTCGGTGCAAAAATCCAATACCTTCCTTTGACTTGTTTACTCAATTATTGAACATGTCTGCGTGAGGTTGGTGAGGGAGTCCTCTCTTGTATTTATGGAAGAGTGGGATTGGATCTACCTTTCTAACCTTGTAATAGTCCTTTCCTTCGAGGAATGGAAGCAACGCCAATTGTCTTGTCAACCATCCTTATATCACCATGAGAATCTACCATTC
>BSBM01000067.1:7510000-7652500 GCA_027924585.1 Larix kaempferi
ACTTCATGTTTTTCACAACTAGTTCTGCATATGCTCCATGAGTGCACTACAAATGAAATTGCACACACTTGTCGAGCTCTATGTGCAGATTCTAAATATATAATTTTTGAATAGATCTGTTGTTGTTTTCTATTTTTAATTCATTTTTAACTATATTCATGTAAAATTTGTAAAGAAAAATAGGTCATTTATTTCGCCTATAACTTTTGATTGGATTACCTATTTCGAAAAAAGAAAAGAACCTGTACAAGAGTACGAAAATACCTACAATTTAAAAAAAAAAGTATTTTGATTATTTTTAGACCATGATATGGTGGCTCAACACTTGAACATGTCATTTTAGGGATTCATTGACTTTGGTAATTTAAAAAAAAATATAAAATTAACTTTTAAAATTTTGGAAAAATAGCCCCGCACAAGATTTGTCTGTTGCCTACGCCTCTACATATTTGTTTTCTCGTAAATTGAAAATTTACATAGAAAACGGGTGGAGCAACAAAAACATGTGCATTATGTTTTAGAAAAAAAATAACATAGCAATCTTTAAATAATGACATTTTGGAGTGGTTATACCACTTTTCCATAAATAAAAGTTATATAATCCGGAAGGTCATCCATTTTTCTACGTTTCATCTTTTTACACCTAATCCGAAAATTTTTTGTAGGTACCCCTAATAATTGATTTTAATGATAATATTTCTGTTTTTCTAGAATGTCATTTCAACTAACGTGTCATTATTGGGTATCATTACCTTGCACTAGCCCAAGAATAACATGATCAAGGCCAACATGATTATTGTAGACTCCATCAAAGATCACCTCATCCCTCATGTATCATCCTTGAAGACTCCGAAGAAGATGTTCGATGCTTTGACCAAGCTATATGAAAGAAAGAATATCAACCGCAAGATGAATCTGAGGAAACAACTCAAGAATGTGAAGATTCAACACTCATAAACTATTCAATCTTACTTCACAAGAGTCTCTCAGATCAAGGAACAACTTGAAGCAATTGAAGATAATGTTGAAGAAGGAGAGATTGTGATGAATACCTTGAATGGTCTCCCAAGATCATGGGACTCATTCATTCAAGGAATATGTACCATAAAGAAGCTAATCACATTTAGCAGATTATGGGAAGAATGCACCCAAGAGGAAGCTCAATTAGTAGCAAGAGAAGAAAAGATGGGAGGTAATGATGAACAAGCCCTAACTGCTCATACTAAGAAGAATCAAAACAAGAGGGAGGACCACCATCACAAGAATTCTAAGAGATCCCATAGGAATCATGGACCTAGAAGAGACCTCTCCATTATTATGTGTTTCACATGTGATGAGAAAGGACATTATTCAACAAAATGTCCCAGAAACCAAGTATCCTCCAGGAGAAACAACAATAAGAGGCATCATGCTCACACCGTCGAAGATGATGAACCAGCAAGGAAGAAAACCAGCGAAGAAAGGGATGATTCTTCAAGTGATGAATAATATGTTTTAATCTCAGCCCTTACGGTACTGTCACCCATGGGAGCAATGATTGGCTTGTGGATAGTGGAGAATCCAAGCATATGATAGGGTACAAAGAATATTTTGTCAGCTTATCAGAACATGAGTCACCCCACAAGGTGAAACTTGTAGATGACTATCAATATCCTATCAAAGGAACTGGAGAAGCTTCCTACAAACTAGATTTAGGAAAATCAATAAAGATGAAAGATGTTCTCTACATACCAGGTTTGAAGAAAAATCTTCTCTCCATTTCAGCCTTAGATGCTAAAGGAATTCATGTTGCATTTGTTGATGGCCAAATGCTAATGTGGCCAAGAGGAAAGACAATAATTGATGCAACAGTAATTGGAGAGCAAGAGAGAGGCATGTACAAGTTAAAAGGACAGCCATAAAAATCAATGGTTCATGACTCCATGAAACCAAGCAAATTATGGCATAGAAGGCTTGCACATGTACACTATAGAGCATTACCAATTGCAAGCAAAACAATATCAGGTCTACCAGAAATTCAAACAAAGCATGAAGGCATTTGCAAGGGATGTGCAGAAGGGAAGAATGTGAAGAAGTCATTTCCTAGCAGTGAAAGCAAGGAAAAAGGAATCTTGGAGATAATTCACTCAGATGTGTGTGGCCCCATGTCTTCTAGCTCCTTAAGCGGGTATGCATACTATGTTTATTTCATAGATGATTTTTATCATAAGACATGGATTTATTTCTTGAAAGGAAAAGATGAAGTGTTTAGAAAATTCAAGGAATTCAAAGCCTTGTTCGAAAATTATACTGAAAAGAAGATCAAGACTTTATGATCAGACAATGCAGGAGAACTCACCTCAAAAGAATTCAAATATCTTTGTAGAGAATCAAGGATTAAGAGGGAGTTGAGCATGCCTTACAATCCTCAACAAAATGGCTTTGCATAACGTAAGAACAAAACAATAATGGAAGCATCAAAGGCAATGCTCCACGATCAAGATCTCCCAGTGCACCTTTGGGCAGAAGCAACAAGAACAATTGTGTATGTACAAATATGTACACCTCACCGTGTATTGAACAACAAGACTCTAGAAGAAGCTTTCTCAGGAGAGAAACCAGAAGTAAGTCATCTCATAATATTTGGATGCCCTGTATACATACACATCACGAAAGAAAATAGAACAAAACTAGATCCTTCAGGGAAGAAGGGTATATTTGTGGGATACAGTGACACTTCAAAAGCTTATCGAATATAATTCTCGAGATTCAAGAATATCGAAATCAAGAGAGACATAAATTTTGATGAAGAATCATCCTATAACAAATCAAGACAAATATCCACTAAAGAAACTGAAGAACTTGAAGTTCCCAGAACCAAAGACATAGTTATGGAAGAGACAATCCAAGAAGATCACGAAGACCATGACATAACAGATCCACAAGAACCTATAGATCCACCTCGTGAGAATAACTACCACAAGAGAAGACCAACATGGGCACATGAAGCAATACAAGATGCAGAGAAGTATGGTGCTTCAGATGGGACAATCAAGGAAAGCAAGAGACCCAGACCATACTCCAGCTATGTGTCCATACTATGTGACATTGTTGATAAATAACCTTCCAACTATGAGGAAGCAGCAAAAAAGAAGGAATGGAAGGATGTCATGATCGAAGAGTACCATTCGATTATGAAGACTGATGTCTGGGAAGTCTATTGCATTGACTTCAAAATGGATCTACAAGATCAAGCATGCTGTAGATGGTAGCATCGAAAAACACAAGGCAATATTTTTTGCACGTGGATTCTCCCAGAAAGAAGGCATAGACTACGAGAAGACATTTGCACCTATAGAAAGATACACTTCCATCAGATCTATACTTGCCTTAGCCACAATAATGAAATGGAAGGTACGCCAGATGGACGTCAAGACAACATTCTTGAATGGTGTAGTCGAACAGGAAGTGTATGTGGAGTAGCCACTGGAATTCGAGACACATGGCAAACAAACTCATGTGTGCAGGCTAAAGAAAGCCTTGTATGGTTTGAAATAGGCACCCAGGACATGGTACGACAAGATGGAAAATTTTCTGATGAGCTTAGGATTTACCAAGAGTAAAGCAGATTCCAACCTCTACTTCAAGGTTGAGGGTGGAAGACTAGTAATATTACTGCTATATGTAGATGACAGGTTCGTAACAGGGGAGGATGAGCTCATTGCATAAAAAAAGAGAAGACTTGCCACATAGTTCGAGATGGAGGGCCTAGGAATGATGCACTACTTCTTAGGTGTGGAGGTGTGGCATATTTCACATGGGATTTTCCTTGTTCAATGGAAAGTAAGTAGTGGATATTCTGAAGAGGTTCAGAATGATGCACTACAAGGAAATGGCCACACCAATGACATCGAACTTGAATCTACTATGTGATTCTTCTTCAGAGACAATTGATGCCACGATGTATAGGCAAATGATTGGTTTGTTAATGTACTTGACGAACACAAGACCAGACATATGCTTTGTTGTGAACACCCTGAGCTAGTTCTTGACAGATCCGAGACATGTTCACCTGATTGTTGCAAAGCATATATTGAGGTACCTAAAGGGTACAATTGAGTATGGGTTCAAATATGCAATAGATCATAAGATTAACCTACATGGTTATGTTGATTTAGATTGGGAAGGAAGTGCCACAGATAGGAAGAGTACTTCGGGATGCTGCTTCAGTTTTGGATCCGATGTGATCTCTTGGTTTAGCAGGAAGTAGTTATGTGTGGCACTGAGTACAGCCGAGACAGAGTATATTGTATCCTATTCGGCTAGTTGTGAGGCAATATGGATTTGAAAGCTACTGTTAGATTTATTTGATCTTGAGTTAGAGGTGACTTGTATATTTTGTGACAAACAGAGTTGTGTAAAGATGTCTGAGAACCCGATGTTCCATGACAAGTCGAAGCATATAGATATCAAGTACCACTATATTCGTGTGATAATCTGTAGGAGATCTAGAAACTATAACAAACTCACAATCAAACTCTCAAGACTGTTGCAAAGAAGAAGAGCAAAATGCACTCAATAATCATTCATGAACACAGAAAATGGACAATATCAGTATCATACATCAGTTGTAAGCTCGCACTATGTGAATCAATGAATGTGATGAATGTAATACAATAATATGTGATGTAGTATCATATAGAATTTGAATTAGCCAAGTAGGCCATTCGAATCAAGCTCAAAGTCTAGCTTGGATAACAATGAATACATCATCCAGTCAGTAGTATCAGTCATAAATGGTAATAGTCAGTCAAGTGTGTCTAACTGAGTCTAAGAGAACCATCTCGGCATAAATCGGGGAATGGAGACTCCAAGGGGGGCGCATGAGGCTGTCAGAAGGTCAAGTGGCACTCCGAAACTAGCTAACTATGAGCTACAGGAAATTTAGGATGACAAATTAGTGGAAGAATTGCTCAATCAATGCTCTAACTGAATGATAACTTTGGGTAGGTGAAGTAGGGCGCTCTAACTGAGTGATAACTGAAGGTAGGTGAGAAAAGGCGCACTAAGTGAGTGTGGTAGGTGAGCAAAGGCTCACTTGGCGTGCAAAAAGGTCAAATAGGGCACATGCGGTAGGTAGGAGGCCAACTGGGGGCTGAAGACAGGCTCTAGAGAGATAGAAACAAGCTCTAGGTGTTGGGAGGACCATCAAGATGATGACTGGATGCATGCAAAATGCATGCAGACATGCAAAACTGAAAAATGATGGGGAGAATATTCCAACAATTCGAGATATGGTGCAGAGAGGAGCAGTGAAGCTCCAATATGTGGTGACAAATGAGAAGATAGCCAATGTGTTGACCAAGCCATTGGCAAGAGTGAAGTTTGAGTAATTCAGAGAGAAGCTTGGTGTTATCCAGATCAATGTTCCTCAAAAGAGGGATTGATGTGACGGGTCTGGAAAATGAAGGTGCACCAAGGATGTATCTTACATGGTGGAATACGTAGGTAGTATGCAAGGATGTAATGCATATGGGATGCTCTTGGGATGTATCCACATGTTTGAAGACGTTGGTGGTCCACGGGTCATAAAGCATTTGGGATGCGCCTGGGCTGTATCTTATATGGTGGAAGACGTAGGTGGTCCGAAAGAAGGTAATGCATCCGGAATTCTCCTCGGCTGTATCCACATGTTTCAAGATGCAGGTTGACCGAGAGAGTCATAATACATCTGGGCTATATCCATTAGGTGGAACACATAGATGTTCTTGGGATGTATCCACTGGGTGGAAGACGCAGGTTGACTTAGAGAGAGACGTAATACATATGGGATATATCCACTTGGTGGAAGACGTAGATGTTCGTAGGATGTATCCACTGGGTGGAAGACACGGATGTTCTTGGGATGTATCCACTGGGTGGAAGACGCAGTTTTTCTGGTGGACACGGTATATGCACCTGGGATGCTCTCCACATGATATGATGAGATGATCCAAATACTATGAGATGATAGTATGAGATGCAGGTGATGTCTGTGGCAATGTAATATGTGGTCCTGGGTTGTACCTACTTGATGGCTTGCTCGTATAGATGATGAATTCCTAGATGAGAGTTAGGCCTACATCCAGCATAAAAAAAGGGTTGGATTTGTAGAACTTATCATGACGGATAGATTCGATATATGTCACTATTCAATTATCAACAAGATGAGAATTGATGCAACAACGATGATGATGATCTAGTGATGATGATGTTGTCCAGAGATTGTGTTCAACTGTGATGATGAATGTCGAGAGAATACCTTCCTAGTTAAGAGGGAGTTTTGTTGTAAATGTAACTTCAGAAGATATTATTTTGAAGTTAAACAATGGTGAAATATATCTTGAATTTTGTAGGGATGAATATCAATCTGATTCAACACTAGAATGATAAAAAAACTGTGTTTTCATAAAAGAAATAAGCATATTGATATAGAATATCATCTTATCATCTAGAAAACATAAACAATGGTGAAATATATCTTGAATTTTGCAGAGATGAATATCAATCTGTAGATATCTTCACAAAGTCATTAGAAAAAGAGATTTTTGAACACTTGAGAGAATGTTTGGGCATCATCAATTTGGGAAAGATAGGAATTCAATCTTAAGGGGGAGTGTAGGAATGATAAGCATGACATAAGCAATTCTACCATTGTCAAAGTAAAATGAAAACACTCTTCATCTAACTTTACTACCCAACTACCAAACAACCCATCATATAGGTCGATGGTCATCAATGCAATAGTAACCATCGTCTCTACAATAGTAGATTTGTTCTTTTCTCATTTATGTTACATCTCTTTCCTATAAATATCAACTGGTGAGATTTGTGTAAGGCAAAGTTGTATGGTCTTCCATGAATAATAAACATTGTATGAGAAACAACCCATCCTTTGTGTTATTTCCTAATTTCTTTTACTTTTATTATGTTTGCATATTCTACTCATTATTGTTCCCGATCACATATTGTGTTCCTTTCTACTCTACTTCATCGATATAAGGAAATTACATGTTTCATAAATCCTTTAGAACGGGGGTTGATGCTAATTCTAATGCAAAGGTTGTTGGCTTGAAACCTTGAGTCCAATTCACTTTTAGCATTGGTTGTAGGCATTAGGAGTCCCCTTGTGTTAACTTCATTCAACATGTTAAGGGTGCTTCCGACCACCTACTCCACTACTATTGTATCTTCGAAAACAAGTTTGGAACTAGTTGTCGAGGGTTTGTGTTCTTAGGTGTCAAAAGAATAACCATACCGTTCCTATTATAGTTTCTTGGTTGGGGATTGGGATGGACCTATTGACCATTTTTCAAGAACTTGGCCCTTGGGCTCCAAGGATTCCTTGTTTGAAATCAAAGCTTGTTTAAGGTAAGCATATTTCCCAACATGAGGCTCCCCAACACACTAATGATTGAACATATTTAAAGAGATTCATTGAGTGTATATGGTATTCCCACTCTGCCCTTTGAATCCCCATGCAGTATAGAAATATAAATATTATGCTCGGGCTTAGTGGGAACTTGGTGGTGCTCAATTGCTCTCTTCGATAGGCTATTTTTTGTATGTTCTTATAGAATGATGCTTTGTGTGCCTTGGGATGTTGAACTAATATGAGCTTAGTTTCTTTCATTTTAGGCCCAAAAAAATCTCTTTCCTTTGGTTTTCTCATCTTGGGTGGTAGAAGAGGAGAGCCCCCCTCCCCCCCCCCCCACCTGACCATCTGATCATTAGGAGGTGAATTCAATACCTAAATCTTTGATATTTTCCTATAGCCTAGTGCATGGCTATCCCCAAGTGATTTGTATGGGTCGAGAAAGTTGTAGGGGGGGCCTACAGGAGTGGAGCCCCAGAGGAAATTTTTTATGAAACTTTCCAATGTATATCGGGTTCTTTTGGAACACTCTTATGTATTCTATATAAAAATGGGAATGACCGATAACAATTTTTATATCTAGTTAAAAGTTGTAAAAATATTTGCTTGGTAATAATAAGATTTGAAGCTGGCATTACCCCATGGTTTGACCTATGCACAACTAACTTTGCACGTAAATCTTGTGTTCTATTTTTATTTTTGTTTACTTCTATTTTATATATTTTTAACGAGAATAGGCTTATGTCATAATGTTCTCTAAAAGGAGAGTCAACATCCTTATTGATTTTCCCATCCTGGTTATTGTGTTCATTCCTACCAGAGGGAATATCTCAGTATGCATGCTGCTCATGACAGGAACAACACCATTATCATCATCTTCATCTTCATAGCTACAGAAATCACTTGAGGATCACTAGTGAGGAGACCAAGTTTGAGAATTGCCCTCTTCAACTACTACACAATCTTGTTCTTGCTCCTTGGGTTCATTGTCCACTCTATCGATGCCCAAATTCTCTAACACTATATGTCGCATTGTTAAAAACATTAAAGCTCTCGAAGAAATATTATATGATATAGGCAAGTGCACAAATGAAAAACTCTAATGATGAAGACATCCCAATTCTCTTAACTTCAGAAAGTTACAGGGTGAAATACAATACAAAAGGCTATTAGCACACCAATAATTGCACCGAGTGAAATGAGGTGCTCTACAACCCAGTATGGCGGAGATGTTGTAATGTTTGTGATGTAACGTTTGTTAATAACAAAATAATTAAAAAAATTCATGTTGACTCATAAAATAAAAAATTATGGAACCAAGTGAAACGAGGTGCTCTACAACCCAGTATGGGGGAGATGTAATGTTTGTTACGAACAAAATAATTAAAAAAATTCATGTCAGCTCATAAAATAAAAAAATTATGGAAAGTATTTAAAAAATATCCATGTTGGTTCATAAAATAAAATATTATGAAAAGTAATTAAAAAATAGATGTTTGTTTATAAAATAAAAACATAAAACTCAAACCTGGATTTATCAATCAAGAGAGATCAAATTTCTTGAGTTTAAATTTAAAAAAAGAAATTCACCTCAAGAAATTGGATCTTTCTCAATGCTTGTTAGATACGAGTTTAAGATGGATCTATGCTGGAACAATTCAACATCGAAAGACAGATGATATACACACAAAAAAATGAAAACTTAAGTTTTTTAAAAACACATTGAAATTCAATTATTCTTTAGCTACCCAAATGTAGAAAAAGTGCCTTATTAATTGTGAAAAATAAGTAAAACATAAAGATGCAAAATCTATCAAAATTCTTACTGCAAAAAGTGAATACATGTACAAATATATAAATCACTAAACGATTGGCCACTATGAATGCCAACAACTCAAATTTCATAAGTTGGGTATACCCTTAAGGTAGAGAACGTAAGGATCTAAATGTATAAAAAGTGTAAAAAAAGGGAAGTATGAAAAAGGAAGGCAAGCTCGCATGAAGACAACTATTAGAAATAGGAATCGGTGCTATGTTAGCAATCATAGATAATGAATGGCATTTATTTTTCGTGATTTTCATTAATAACGTCTATTTCTTTCTAATATGTGATTTGATTAATTTCCATAATTTTTTTGTATTTGAAATTATTTAGAAATTAAGTTAAGCTATTTCATATTACATCAATCAACAACGTTTGAGATAGTTTAAAATTATATTTATATAACAATTAATTTTTATGTGAAATAAAAATTAAATAGCTAATTATAGAGGATTATGGTTAAATATTGTCAATCTTAGTTGACCATAATTAATTAAGGCCATCTAAAATCAAACTTGATCGTTCATAATCAATCTTCATTAATTATGTTCAATCATAGTCACCCATCATCAACCATGGTCAAACAAGGTCAACCAAATTCAACAATGTTGACCAACGCGACCTCGGTCGACAGGGGTTCGCCTCACTGTCGACACATACCGCAGTCTTCCTGGGCACCGGCCCGGGCAGGTTCGAGCCCACCCAGCAACACCCGCAGAGTGGATGAGGTTTCACCCGAGACGTCCAGGAAGAGCAGACAGAACCATGTTTCCGCCGAGGGAGGAGGCGAGTTGTGGCTACACAGACTGGTTCTATTGTAGTACTTAAACATAAACTTTAAACATTTGACATGGAGTTATAACATATTACTTAATCGCAGCATTTCTCATCATAGCACAGTAAGCAACCATTGCATCAAAAAAATATAACAACATTCATATATCGCAACATTGCACAAAGATCGTACCAAAACATCATCATTATATTACTGTCACAACCGTATACTAGAAGCAAAACATAAATCTTTGTCTGCATACATCTCCTTCTCACTTCCTCTCGCTACTACCTCTCTCTAACACTTACAACTCTCACCTATTTAAAGGCTTCTGCCATTACAATGTTGTCCACTTACTAACGACTTCCTAACCGACACTATGGACAAATGACCCAATGTCTAACTGACTTGGTCCAAATGACCCAAAAACCCGCATATCGTGGTACAACTGACTCAATATTACATACATGTGGTCCAAGTGACCCCAAAACCCACCAACTGCGGTATACTTTAACCCAAAATATTCCTTCCGCGACCTCATCCGATGTGTTGCAGTGTCGGCAGTACTGTGACATTTCCTCATCGAACCGCCTGCCAACAAACAAAACATGGTCAACAATGTTAACCATATTCAAATATGGTCAAACAATGTCAACCATATTCAAACATGTGAAACCAAAGTCAACTATAGTTAACAATAGTCAAACATATTCAACCATAGACAACAATGGTCAATTATGGTTAAGCATAATCAACAAAGTCAACCATATTAAAACATGGTCAAGCATATTTAACCACAGTGAAATATGGTGAAGCATGTTCAACAAAAGTCAAACATGATCAACAAAGTCATAATTTCATATTCAAACATGGTTTAATAAAGTTTACTATAGTCAAACATAATTCAACCATAGACAACTAGGTTCAATCAAAGTTAATCATGGTTAACTATAATCAATGATGACCAACTACAATCAACCAAAGTCAAATATCATTAATATTTTAATATTGTCAACTAGGGTAACCATAGTCAAATATCATTAATATGATAAACCAAAGTCAACCATAGTTAATGCAAATTTACCATATTCAAACATGCCCAACCATAGTCTTCTATAATCAAACATAATCAAATTTTACCCGACATGGAACCAAAGTCAAACATAGTCTAGCATAGTCAAACATGATCAACCATAGTTAACCATGGTTAACCAAGGTCAAATATAATCAACCATTGTCAAACATAGTTGATGAAAGTCAACCTTAATCAAACATAATAATCAAAGTCAATCATATTCAAACATAATAAACTGAAGTTAATCATATTCAAACATGGTCAAACCATAGCCAACTAAAGCCAACTGTAATCAAACATAGTTAACAATCATCAACCATTAGCATACATGGCCAACAATATTCAAGTATAGATAACCATGGTCAAATGATAGTCAAACATGGTTAACTTTAGTTCACTATGCTTAACGAAGGCCATCTAAAGTCGAAAGTCAAACTTGGTCAATCATAATCAATCTTCATCAACCGTGGTCAACAATAATCACTCATCATCAACCATTGTCAAACAAACTTAACCATAATGTCAACAATATTAAAAAAAAAAAAACCTAACATCATTAACAAACTCAACTATATTTAACTATTGTCAAACAATGTCAACTATATTCAAACATGGGCAACTAAAGTCAACCATAATGATCAAACAAACCATAGACAATGATGGTTAATTATGGTCAAACATGATCAACAATAAACAATGTTTGAACATGATCAAACAAAGTCAAACATATTCAATCATGGGCAAATATGGTCCAACATACTCAAGTATAGTCTAACATGATCAACAATTAAACATGTCAACCAAAGTCAACAATAATGAACAACAACCAAACATATTTAATCATGGATAACCAACTTCAATCAAAGTCAACCAAAATAAGTCAACCATGATCAATTATAATCAACTACTAAATGAAGTCAACCATAATTAACCATACTCAAATATATCATTAATTTTTATATATTAATATACACATCTAAATGTCACATTTTCGAGAAAAATTAGGAGTCGAAGAGATCCAAATCTTGATACAAATCATCATCACTTGCTAAGAGTCCAATACGTTTAATGGCTTTGATTTGACTTCCAACGAATTAAAAGACAAACAGTTTTGACTTCTGATCCACCCGTATCATATAGGCATGGAATAATAAATATGTTGAAAAAGCCGTAGCGCAATAGACATGGAATAATAAATATGTTTAAAAAACTAAAAAATCATCTATAAGAGTCAAAGTCAAAAGATTGAGATGAGTGCAAGATATTTTTGGTGGTGGGATTGAAATTTTTATGGATTTGTATTTTTTATTTTATAAAATTTGTTTTTAAATGTGTGTTTTAATGGAGATTTTGATAATAAAAACAAATTCAATAATATC
This sequence comes from Larix kaempferi, assembly GCA_027924585.1. Taxonomy (NCBI): domain Eukaryota; kingdom Viridiplantae; phylum Streptophyta; class Pinopsida; order Pinales; family Pinaceae; genus Larix; species Larix kaempferi. Next base: position 7,522,445 of record BSBM01000067.1, read on the forward strand.
AAAAACCCCAAGTCTTAAATCACTAAAAATTTTAAAATTAGACAATTTAACTAAAATTTGTAAAAATTTCTGCTAAATTTTTTCGACTAAAAATTCAAAATTTTCCATTCAAAATAATTTAACTTTTATACGCCATACATTATCAACCACGTAATTTACCATCTCAATTTGGGAACAACTGTTTCCTTTTCCTGACCGTTTCAGCTTCTAGATTATCTACAGCTAGGTATTTCACACATGCAGGCAATTGACTGGGTCCTCCCCTTTATCAATACAACTCTGTAGAAGGTCAAAATGATAGGCGGAGTTAGCGCATTACCGAACTGTTCATGTAGAGCCCTTCCTGGAAGTCTCTCAATAACTCCATTTCAGCTATAAATTGCATTTCCAAGGTCATCAGGAGCAGCGGATTGAGCTTTAGAATTTCATTGATATTTTGTTTATGTTTTCAATACAGAAATCGGCTAAGATCTAAAAGTCCCGCATTGCAGCTACCATATAATTAGCGTTGCACTGACTTGTCCAGATAATTTACAGTAGAAATGGCGATTTGGATAGATACTCCTGAAATTCGCAGACTGTATGAGACTGTCGATGAAAATGGGGACGGGAGGCTGACTGTAGCTGAGATGAATCGCTACCTGCGAAGGCTCGGCATGGACATTTCCGAAGAAGACTTGAAATATCTGGCTGTACCAATGTCTGAGAGCGAAGATGGTAGTTTGACATTTGAAGAATTTGTTGGCATGTGTCAATCTGTTCTCGCCGGCGATGGATCAGAAGATGAATTAAGCCATGGCGATGGGTGTGACGATTTGATGGAGGCTTTCAAGGTCTATGATCTGAATAATGATGGCTTCATATCCTCCACGGAGCTTCAACAGGTGCTCTGTAATTTGGGATTCGTGGAGGGTCAAGAGGTAGCCAATTGCCAGAAGATGATATGCAAATATGATTCTGACTCCAATGGGCTTTTGGACTTTTTTGAGTTCAAGAACATGATGACCTCTAAGAGCCCTGTAACCTGCAACTCCTATTCGCATGTCTTAGTTTGAGTCGGCATGTTTTTTATATTTGTCAGCAGGTTTGCATTATACAATAACACTATTGATCATGATGATTATTAGAATCTATTTACTTCAATTTTGGTTTATCAATTTTGTTTTAAAATTTTATTTTTATATTAAAAAATTTACATTATTATTAATATGTGGATATGTGTTATCGACTATAAGTTAAATGTTATAAACAAATTATTTCTTAACTTGTTTTCCATATAGATATGTATTATTCACTCCAAATCAAATTAAGTGTTATGAAAAAAAATAAACAAAGAATAATTTTCAATAATTGGGATCTTATTATTACATATCGAAGGTTAGTGAGGAATGGAGTTCGATGTAAAAAAAAAAGACACTAGTAGTGATAGGCACAATCTCTATCATCTACAATATGACATCTTCTTATGTTTGGCTAAGCCGATGTCTTTCTCTCATTTATATAGCTTCAGAGTACTTTTTAAGGAGTCGATGAAGATGATTTAGGGGAATGAATAGGGATTAAAGGGAATATTACATATGTAAAGTGTTATTAAAATATGACGATGTTATATGTATTTAATAAGATAAATTTCTAGTATAAATATAGTAAATTTGTAATATAAATATGTAAGGTGATATTATTAAATATGTTTTAGTGTAAGGTTTTAAAATATATTAAGAAGAATATATGTGGAGGTAAGTGTTAAAGGCATTTTTCATAACTCCAAGTATGAGGGAGAAGTGTAATTCCATGCTTAATTTGGAACTAGCATGTGGCATTTTAAATAAATAATAAAATATTATGTAAACAAAAAAAATTTCAATGTTGTCCATAACCTACCAACATAATCCATCTTAAATCCATATATGCCCAATGATCCAATTTTTTTATGTGTAACTTTTTGATCATGTCACGTTACATTAGGTTACCCTTATACTTGGCTATAGAGCACCTCCTATTCTCAATGCAAAAATGTAAAAGTGTTCATGGGTACCCGCACGAAGCTGGTACCCAAAATAACCGCAACAAGGGCACATGAGCGGAAAAAAAAAGGACGTGCACACGCCTCCAAAGGCGCACACGCATCCCTGCTTCGACAATGCCGAATGTCCACATGGTTCAGCCCACGTGGACAAAAGGGGCGCGCACGCGCCCTTGACGCGTACGCACATATTGACGCACACGCGTTAGTGGCACGTGCACGCCTCTGTTTTTTTTATAAAAAAAACAGAGCTCACGGGTTTTGTCATTTTTTACAGACCCGTGAGCTAAATTATCAACCCGCGAGCGCACCTTCAACCCTGCGAACACATCCTCGTGCACCCCCGTCGTCATCAACACCAAGCAGTCACCCCTACACCACGGTGTCGTCCGTTTCTCCAGGTAAGTGCTTCTCATAGCACAAATTTGTCTTTATTTTTGTTTTCCATTTGAATTTTAATTTTTAAAAAAAATTTACAATCCATTAAAAAACCAAGGAAATTTAATTGCAGGCCATCTGCACACCTAACAAGATGTCAGACACACCACGACCATCCAATGAAACCCGACCTCCAGAAGAGAATATGCAAATCGACAATGAACCCAATGAACCCAATGAAAACCGTGAAGATCAATTACACCAAGACTTAAATCAATTGAGGGCACTAAGTAATGAATTGAACAGTACCAGGGAACCCTCTCGGGTTTCCTTGGCTTCATCACTTCAAAACATTATTGAATCAATCAATATTGCACACAGTGAGATAACAAACTTGAGCCAATACAGGGCTCGAATGAGGGAACACTACTCCACTGGGTTGTCCAAAGAGAAAATAAAAGGCAGGTCAACATCAGCAAAGCCCAGTTGTATAGCAAGTTCATGGTTCTGTCGACCGGACAGCCTCCAGCTTTGACGAGGCCTCGGGTTTTCATGGACTGGTGCATTTACCAGCCATGGAGAGATAACTGGAGACAGAGGTGGTTCATGGTGTTTGACAAGCCCCCGTGCAACAATTTGGAGGTCCCACAGTATTTCCTTCGGAAATTGTGGGCTGAGTTTGAGCTAGGGTACCATGTCAACTATTTTGACATCACTGAGTTTCAAGGTGTCGATCTTGGCTCTACCCAAGATCGACCTCATGCGCACCGCAACCCGCTTAGAGGACCTCCTACACCCAGGAGAGAGCCAAACCCCCCTCCTCAGCCACCCGGGTTTGGTAGCGGTCTAGATGAGATTCATGACACCGTCAGACGTGCCACACATGACTTGCTTAGACATACCAAATTTGTGGGCATGTCTTCCCAGAGCCGGGAGGACATCGATGAGACACAAACAGCTGCACAGTCTATGGGTGGTGGCCAAGACATGTCGAGTATAGGTGGAACCCAAGCGGGGCCTTCTAGTTTTGCTAGAACAACGACACATCGTTGTTCTCACTGTGGTCATTCTTGCCATGGTGATACGCAACAGCATGCCATAGGGAGCTTCATGGATCAGGTTTGCTATTGTTTTATTTAATGTTCAAGTATTTGTTGTATTTTATTTGATATCGAGTGTGTGCAAGAAGATGAGGGTCACTTTAGATGCAATGCTACTTTTTTCAAAACTCGTTCCTGATACATAAAACATAACGCGTTTCTGATATTTAGCACCTGCCATGGTAAGCCCCGAGCCTAACATGTCATTGGACATGTAGGATAGGTAACCATAACGCGTACGCGTTATGTAGTTACAAAATGCGTACGCGTTATGTAGTTACAAAACGCGTACGTGTTATGTAAATCTAAAAATGAATTTAAATACACAGTCCCGACGATTGCAGACCACCCGCGGCACTCACGCATCAGAAACGCGAAATAGAGGCGAAATAGACCCTAGACGAAGACGGTTTGTGGCCCACTCAAGTATCGGTGTTGCTCGATTTAGCTGGAGGGGAGACAAATTCACCGGTGGATTGTCATCTAATCAGGTAATTCATTCACCCATACCATTTTTTTGTCATTTCTTAACCTAAATAACTATTTTTTTATTGTTTAAAACAGCCTAGTTTTGTAATATTGATAAAATTGGGAATAACCCAATCTCTAATTAAATTCACATCTCCCTCAACCAAGATGAGTGAATAATTAAAATGAATCCCTTTTCAAAAACTCAAAAATTCATAATCCAACCAAAAATTGAAAAAAATAAAACCCCCTTTCTATAATGTATTCATCTAAGTCACTCGACACGAGGACACGGGACACGAGTGTCCCCACCAGGCTTCAAATTTGAAGCCTTCAGGCCACTTCAAATTTTACCCACACGTCATAGAAGGCCACTTCAAATTTTACCATGCAAAAAAAATTTAATTTCATGGTAAGCCCTTCAATAATTAAATTAACCACTACTCTTTAAAATTGCAACAGAAGGGTAGCTTCAAATTTCACCCATCAACAATTTTTAGTGGGAAATTGGTAATGCGGCTACTAGCTAGGTGACTTGGGAGTGGGACTCAGTTACTCTCCAATATCCACGTGTTCGATCATCCATGGATCATGGACCATTGGGCCTCTAATAATATCATTGAGCAACTTACGTGGACGGGCTTACACTGAGTAGCCCATGGCTTGAACGCTTAGAAGTTCTCGTGTTTGTAGCAAGCGCTTACGTGTTTAACACATTTAATGGAATCAGCAAAATTATTAAACCTGGTAGGTGGCTCATACGTGTTGTTGCTAGCGGGCTTACCAAGTTACAAGTTATCACATACCAATTCGTGAATGCTGACTCCGTGAGTTAATTGAGTATTCAATGTATAATATATTATGTTAATGTGCCCCCGCGAATTTGGCATTTCAGACAAAATCCACAATCCATAAACTTCTTGTAATGTTGCAGGTTGTTGCTCCTGCCCATGGCCCCTACCTATAGCCCTGTGTTTTCTTCGTTGTATCAAGTTAATCCTACCGTCTACGGCTCCCAGCCTCACACCCTGTGTTTTCTTTGTTGTATCAAGTCAATCCTACAGCTCCCGAGTTCCACCTTTTGTTTTCTTTGTTGTATCAAGTCAATGCTCGAATTCCATGCTTCCATGGCTCCGACCATCAATATATAATATTGCATGAATAGAAACAAGATTTTTCTTATACCCCTATTCCACTGTGGTTGAGCTACTTCCAAGTTCCACCTACCCTATCTCCTCCAGTCCTCCAAGAGAGTTTGCGAAATATGGTTGTGTTATATGACATATATAATGTTCAGTGCTGCTATATCCACTGAAAAATAAAGCCTCTCAACTTTACTACGTCAGTAAACATTGAAATTTTGATGTACTATTACATTTTCAAATGAAAAGAATAACTTATTTTTACATGGCAGCATTGAAGGGTTCAATATCTCATAGCCCTTCATAGTGAAATGGGACCCCACCCTTCAAATTTGATCCCTGGTCCCCACTAGACACGGTGACCCCCGGAATTAGGACATGTAGGACACGGTGACCCCCGGAATTGATATATTTTTAAAAAATAAAATTTAAAAATATAGACATATAGATCCAATAAAATTTAACATTTACAATTACAAATATTCAATAGAAATTACATTTACAATTACAAATATGAAATATTCAATAGAAATTAGATCATTCACAAATCACAACACATTTGTCATTCACAATCACAAATCACAATGAGACATTGAGACACATAGATGCAAAATCATCACTGCCCTGATCCTCCTCCTCCATGCCTGAATCAACAAACTCATCACTGCCCTGATCCTCCTCCTCCTCCTCCTCCTCCTCTCTACCAATCTGACTAACTTACTTTTTAATTGTCAAATGTTTAATTTTAAGTTTTAAATGTATGTAAGTGAATGCCATTAAATTGCTTACGTGACTTTGATTTAATACATGTTCAATTTTGAAGAGACGTCATTATATACCATGTATATGTTTCTAATGATTTTTGTATTAATGTCTTTATTGCAGTTGCGGCTATGGATACCAATGCCGAGATATTGATTGAGCTTGCCCACTTGAGGGGCATAAGTGCATCTTTTAGTGGTGGTGACAGGATTCGCCGTTCACTTGCATCAACCTTGGATGCAATTGTGGACACCATTTCACAATCTACCAATGTCCTATATGATATTGCATCTTACAGAGAAAGAAAAAGACAACAATATGCTGATGGGCTAGACTACAATGAAATAAAAAAGTTGAAAATATCCAAAGAGCTCATATTTGCATTGTTTAGGGACCCTCGGATGGGGGAAATCCCAAATGTAAGCAGGCCGCATATCTCCATTGAGTGGTGCACGTTTCAACCATTTGTTGATAACTGGATGGACAGATGGTACATGGTTTTTGATATGCCACCACACAACAACAGGGAAATTCCCTTATATTTCCTTCGAAAGATAGAGTTCGTGTTGCATAAACACGTTAAATATTTTAACATCTTGCAGTTTCAGGGGATCGATGGGGGGATGCCCCAAAACCGACCCAATTCCAAGCTTCGAGACCAGGATCGCCCTATCCCTGCACCTCGCAGGCAGTTGCCTGGGCCAGATGTCCCACCAGCACATCGCATTATTCCACAGACATGGGATGCATTTTTGAGTTTGGCACGGGAGGTTGTTCTCCATGGCACGATGGTTCAACATATGGGTGAGGAAGGGACATCTGTCCCTGGTGTGGTACATACACCAGCTCGTCACCATGCAGGACCATCAACTAGTGCAGGACCATCAGGACCATCCACTAGTGCAGGACCATCGACACATCCCCATCCTAGTACTGATCCTCACAAGTGCACATCATGTGGTCGTCCCTGCTATGGTATTGCCTCAGATTTTTCCTTTAGTGGGTTTTTGAGAGAGGTATGTTGATGGTTAATTGTAATAAATTCTTCATTTATTTTCGTCTTTGTACACATATATATATATATAGTTTGAGCTAATATATTAATTTTGTGAACTTGCAGTTGATGCTTTATGCCGGCATTGACGCCCCAGAGCCGGATGTTCCAGACTCTACAGGGGGGCATGATGCTACCCATTTGGTAGGCCCATCTTATATACCACCTATTTCCGTATCTCACACCGAGGTAAACATTTTAAAATTTCAGTTTTTTAATACTTGTTAATTTGTTAATTTCCACATACTTTACATTTTAGTTCATTAATGCTATCTACGGTCTAATATTTACAATTATTAAACTTGCAGATGGCAGATCCTTCACTGGGGCAAGGTAATGTGGAGGTAGTACCCATGGTCATACCGTCCCATGAAACATCTGGGCTCTAGGTAAACAATTAAAAATGACATTTTTTAAATACATGTTTGTTTGTTGAATCATGCATGTCTAACTACATGAACACTTGCTGACTGTAGGCACCATCCGAGACATCTGGCCCATTGCCTGGATTTGTATCTCCCTGCATGCCATTCGTGAACAAGGGTCGTGTGTATGTGAGGTGTTCTACTCCTAGAAAGACTCCAGCTTCCCACGACCATGGGCTTACTCACACCATGGTAATGTATATCCTTCGATGATATTTGTTGTTTAACTTGAAATCCAGTACATAAATCGTTTTTGTTAATGTTTGAATTGCATGTTTACTGCATCAGGAACCCGAGTTGTCTACTGAGAACCTCGCATCGATGGTTGATGCAGTAGTTAGTGCCGCATCTGCAATGGCAACTGATCACCCACAGGTATGTAACTATTTCAACATTATCTTTACATAGTTTATTATTGTTGTCTATTGTTTATTCATGCATTTCTAACTATTTCAACATTTTTTCATTGTAGCCACCACCAGCAGGAGCAGTTCCTGGCCCCCCTAGTTCGACCATCCTGGATGTTCAACCAACGGCTCCATCTGCTACACAAGCAACGCAATCTCCTTTGTCAGTTGAGGTGAGATGTCCTTCAGTGACCAAGTGTTTCATGCACTTTCCATGCACCAGTTGATAATTGTTGAGCTAATGTATTAGTGTACATAGTTAGTTGAATTTAACAATTGATATTTAATTTGCAGGATCCAGAGATGCACATTGATCCTAGAGATGTGCCTAGAGGATCAACGTCGGGAAAGAACAAGAGGAAGCTTGAGTTTTGATAGTTTTGGACACATGTGCTTTTGGATACTTTTGTATATATATGTACTTTTCGATACATTCAGTTTTGGAGACATGTACATTGACTTTATTGTGCATGTACTTTTGGAGACATGTACATTGACTTTATTGGATACATGTACTTTTGGATACTTTTGGATATACATGTACTTTTGGAGACATGCACTTTTGGATACTTTTGGATATATATGTACTTTTGGATACATGTACTTTTGGAGACATGCACATTGACATTTCACTTATAAATGAATGATACATTTCACTTTATATTTGTTCTTCGGTTTCCACGTGTTCTTGTGTCAATCTAATGTGTTGATTTGTGTGGATTATCTATTACTCATGAATGCACTATGTCAAAAGAACAAACTATTATATTCAAAGGTTTCAACGAATTCACTACATGCATGCACTAATTGGTATCTAATTATAATTTGTGATTTTGGATGATCATTACAAGTTATGTCAAAGTTCTTGCTCGTGTAATTTAATCAAACTAAATGCAATACAATGTTTTTCAAGGTTTCAACGAACTCACTCATGCACACCCATTGCCATCAACTACCAATGAAAGTCTAACATTATGAGGTTCTTCTTTAAAAATAGGTAATATTTCCTTGATGATCGTAAATTGAGAACCATTTGTAGCCACTCATATAATACCATCTTCACTTATCTTTGTACATGATAATCCATAAAATGTGCTATGTTTTTTAATCTAAACAATCATCAAAAACCTATAATTATAGGGATATGACAAAAAACCTTATGGGGCACCTTATATATTACCTAATTAGTTCAATATCTATTGATCCCACATTCATGGCATTTTAAATTTGTTGCATGCTATCCATAATATATCATTTGATCATAATTAGGACATGCATCAATTGTTTGATACTCATTTCTTGTATCTTTCATAAGGGCACACAATTCTCAATATGTGCAAGGTAAAGTATTTGATGGTTATAGGAAAATATTACCTAACAATCTATAAGAAAAAATCAATTTATGTACTAAATAATGGATATCGCAATGTAGTTATTACAATCACAAAAAATATTAAAAACTTATATTTATCATTAGAGTTATTGTGTATACATTAGGATCTTTGTCATACCATTGTTTGAAATGTCATTCAATACCTTCAATTTTATCAACATCAAATTAGTAGACAAAGTGACTCATCTTTGATCTCTTGTATAGGCCTTTGTGTGCCTTATCAATAAGATGTACATCATGAATATTATCATGGGTCTCATACATAGGTGCATCCTCATCCATGCGAACAAAGGTGTCATGGATCAACCTATTATCCCTTTATTCTCAATAATATTAGTATCATTATCTTCCATAGGATCAAATTCAACTCCATCACCCCCATTATTGCTACTCTAAATTGCAGCCTTAGGAGTTTTGATCATGTGTTTTTGTCTCTTTAGGAGTTTTGAAATATTATACTCTTTCAAAAATAATATGGAAGTTCAAATATTTAAAAGTGGCTTAAATTATAAAATGGGCGGAAATTCACCAAGTGTCCCTGAACGGCATTTTCATGCAACTTGCAACTCGACATAACTCGGAAATCGGACGTCGGACGGACGAACCGTCGGCTCCGTTGGTCTCCTAGCGTGCGATTACCTCTAGGGGGCCCTCTCCCTCATCTCCCCATGGCCCAGTGGCTTCATTGTGCATTCATTTTGTAAACTAGGGTTTTGCTCAGTTTAATTGCATGCAATCTCGCATTGGTGGGTCAACTCTGTAAAAACCTCCCCCGAGCCAGTGTTGGAAGTGTTCCCATGTCGGCATTTCCCACACACACTTGCGGGAGCCAACGGCACGCAATCTTCCTGCTCCGTTTGCTTTTTGGCTCTCGGACGGAAATTCACCAAGTGTCCCTGAACGACATTTTCATGCGACTTGCAACTCGACATAACTCGGAAACCGGACGTCGGACCGACGAACCATCGACTCCGTTGGTCTCCTGGAGTGCGATTACCTCTAGGGGGCCCTCTCCCTCGTCTCCCCATGGCCCAGTGGCTTCATTATGCATTCATTTCGTAAACTAGGGTTTTGCTCAGTTTAATTGCATGCAATCTCGCATTGGTGGGTCAACTCTGCAAAAACCTCCCCCGAGCCAGTGTTGGCAGTGTTCCCATGTCGGCATTGCCCACACACACTTGCAGGAGCCAACGGCATGCAGTCTTCTTGCTCCGTTTGCTTTTTGGCTCCTGGACGGAAATTCACCAAGTGTCCCTGAACGGCATTTTCATGCGACTTGCAACTCGACATAACTTGGAAACCGGACATCGGACTGACGAATCGTCGACTCCGTTGGTCTCCTGGCATGCGATTACCTCTAGGGGGCCCTCTCCCTCGTCTCCCCATGGCCCAGTGGCTTCATTGTACATTCATTTCGTAAAATAGGGTTTTGCTCAGTGTGGGAGTGTGCAATTTTTGCACACGGGGGTCAACTTTGGAAAATCATCCACCGGGCAAGTATGGCTAGTGTTCCTAGCCCGAACCTGTCTAGACACACCTGCAGGACTCCCCGGAACCCGATTTTGTTGCATGGTTGGAGTTCTATGCCCCCAGTAGGTATCCAGCAGGTGTCCCTGAAGGCCTTCTGGTAGTGAGACGGGACGAGCCATAGAATGAAGACCGTGGCTCGGATCGACGAACCGTCGACTCCATTGGATTCAGCACACCAGGATAGTGCCAGGGGTGCCCCTTCCCTCCTACCCGGTGGCTCATGTGTCACCTTGCAGGTCCATCTTGGAAACTAGGGTTTTGCTCAGTGTGGGAGTGTGCAATTTTTGCACACGGGGGTCAACTTTGGAAAATCATCCACCGGGCGGGTATGGCTAGTGTTCCTAACCCGAACCTGCCTAGACACTTTGGAAACTAGGGTTTTGCAGGTCCATGATGATGATGATGGTGATGATGATGAAGATGTTGATGATGATGGCTTGGTCTAAGGTGGTGCTCTCAAATAGCTAATTCATTATGAAATATTTAACAAGACATGAATTAAATTTAATATAAGTGTATTGTTTAATATAGTGAGCATGAATTGAATTAATTTTGTTGGGTGAAGCCAATAACCAACATGATGAACATAATATAATTTTAGGGTTTACTGATCATATGTAAAAAATGGCATATTCATAAACTTGACATACAAGAGAACTTTTGGCATATTTATAAACAATGTAAACATAAATTTGGCATATCAAGAACGCAAAATTGACATATTCATATGAAACATACATGTGAAAATTGAGCATATATCAATATTCAATTACAAATAGTATAAATAGTATAGTATTAAAAGTATGTAACGTACCTCATCATGCTAGATCCCGCCTATTATCATACAACCAAGCCCTCTGGATCATCTCTTATACTGATGGTCTCCATTAGTCTCTCATGCTTTGTATCCGGTAAGAAGTAGTGTACCTTCGATGTATTTCGACTAGGAATTGTTCGTACCTGAAGGTTTGTGCCAATGATTAAGTTGGTAAAGTGATACACACTTGCACCTGGTTTGTAATCCCTGTAAACATATCCACCCTTCTTTCTTCCATTGCTGTCCCGTGTCAAGTATTCACCTTTAACAATCATAGACCCATTTGGAAAGTGGTTGTTTTCATCATCAGTCATGGACACAATGAGGGTTTGCTTTCCATCTATACAGCATGCCAACCAGTATTCATCACCCCATTCAGTATTTTTTGAGGCAACCACTGCGTATATGTGCCCTGCATTATATGATTGTAGGTATATGATCAAAATATTTTTCGTGCGATACAAGGCCATTAATGTGCATTTGAAGACTACGTAAACAAACAAAAAATGTTAAGGAAATGCATCATACCGGGTTGTACAAGGTCTGAGACATGATCAAAATCTGCAGAAATAGATGATTGGTCTTCTTCCAATAGAGTTAACTCAACAATTACACGCTGATCAAGTGGAAGTGATATGCGATCCCATCCATCAACCCAATCCAATGATTCACACCCATCCTAGTCACCATCACAACAAGGCGGGCAAAAACAAGCGAGTTTTCTGGTCCAAATTTCAAATACTGGGTTATCAGAGCTTCGAACCGAATCAAAGCCACGAGTCCCAGGCACAGTCTTGCATTCCCATGCATGTGAACGATCTATGTCTACCACCTCCCAAAAAAATCTCTCCACGTGTCTCTTTCTTGTGGATTCTACTCGCATAGTTGATTCCTCTCCTATTACTGACGTGCACCACCTGACTATAGATTGAGCATTTAGAATAGTAGATTCTATAGATACTTTCAATTCCTCTCTTCGTAGGGCTGTTTTGACACATGCTCCGGCTCCATCATGCTCTCCTTTACCATGCCCAGTCTCAAAATAGTTCCATATATGTGGCACTTTGTAGTTTTTATGCAATGAACACAACCACTGAAATATGCGTGCATTTTTGAACTGACCAGCACACCCATCAGACCAAATCTAGTGTTGATCCATCTGTATGTTCGTTCCCTTCAAGTGATCATAGAACATGATGAAGCAATGACGTACATAGTGGAAGTCATGGCACCTATCATCACTTATGTAGAAGTGATATTCCTTCAGAATTTCTCTTTGCTCTTCAGTGCTATTTGGGCCATGCCTATATATGATATGGACCATCAAGGAAACCTGCTCAGAGTGATAATACTGACTTTGGATCTCATTTTGAGGTTGCAGAGTGTAGTTCTCGGCAAAATCAACAACTGAAAGTATAGTACCAAGGGGAAATGTATCTCTGCATATTCTAAACTTCTCATCCTGCCATCGTGCCACGTGGACATGCTGAACATATTGATGTGTCTTTTCAATAAATTCCTTGATGAAGTCACTAACTTGTACCTGGTGACACAAAATGATCTCAATGTCAGTTTTTTGTTGTAAGGATTGAAATGTAACCGTTACAACATAATTTTATAGATATAAATGCATACCTGAGATGTCACCAATTGTATTTTTTTGCTTTCTTTCCCTGGGACTATTTCATAGTTGATATATTTGAAACTTTTCATGTCTGTAACCATTTTCCCAAATTCACTGTCTCCATTCTCGTGCATACATTGGCTCAATAATGCCATTCCAGCACAGTTGGAGCATGTTCCATCCAAACAAGATTTTGCATAGTATGTTTGCCCCTCGGGCCTATTGCACATGATGTTATGAATGAATTCTCTTGATGAAGTCGGTGGTATTGTCATGGAGCAATCCTGCACAATGTTAGTATGCAACACACGACGAATGTACAAAAATGTTTCATAGTAATATTCATATTCTACATGGTATCTACAACAACAAGTTTTATGAAGAGTATTTATTCTAACATACCATGGCTTACATTTCTCAAAAGATCTTTGCCCCAAGTTCAATTGTCTATGCTCAATCTTAAATTTCTCGTAAAGCTCTGTCTGTGTTATATCAAGAAGATGCTTAGTATGTGGTTCACGATCCTTTGAACCCCTTCTTAGTTTTAGTACATCCTTTCGGTTTGAAGAAGGCCTTGTGTGATCATGCCAAAAACTGTGCACTAGTCCCTTTACTGCATCAACTAGCTTCATGTCACGACGTGGCAACCGACCAACAAAGGCCCAAAAATCTGTCTGATCGGTTGTGTCAAGACGTTCTCTTCTAATAGAATAACTACGGAGGGTTTTTACATTCAAATTAACTAGTTCGGATGTAGGCCTGAGAATACGAAGGGCCCTGGTGTTCTTATTTGCAATTGATTGTGACAACACACGACGAGCAGCATTGCGGTCCTTTGAACGTGTGTTCTTACCAATTTTACCAAATGCATCTACTAGGCTTTTAACTATATGAGAACTTGGTTCAGAATTCTTTATCATCTTTATCCCTAACTTTTTCCTAACAACATTCATGCTCCTAGATTTTAACAATGATAAAAATAATCTACATTTATCTCCATCACATTTAGAAACAAAATATTTATCAAGTATCTGTTGAGTTTGATAAGCAATACTACGTTTAGATAGCGTAACTTCAATGGAATTCATAAGTCTTTCATCAACTTGTATACGCTTCGGATTTCTTCGACGTGTGCTTGCTAATGGAGGTAAGGGGGTTGGAATTGTACCATGTAGCGCATCACTAAGACGCTCTGGCTTTTCAGTAGTAGCTTGGTGTCCTTCATTCTCTTCCTGGTAGTTGGATGGTGGAAGTCCAACATCCTCATCGATGCTCTGTGGAAGTCCAACATCCCCTTGTGGAAGTCCAACATCCTCATCGATGGTGTGGATAACATTCTCTTCTTCAACAGTAGGCAAAATGTCCAACGCCTCTCTGACTTCATCGCTTGTATAACCACATCCGGATAGCAAATTGGGTGTTTCTTCGTGAGCTTCATCTTGAGATGGTAACTTGTCACTTTGACTTGAAGTGGGAATTGAAACATCCCCTAATGAGCACCTACGTTTTGCTTCTTGATTACTTCCATGGGGTGTTTGTTCAACAACTATTGTGGAAATTGAAGGTCCCTCTTGTCGTGGATTAATAGGATGAACCGTGGTATCCTCTACAATTGGATTTGGATTAGTTTCCAAAGAAAGCCTCCGATTCATCATGTATATTCTTTTCTTTTCTTTCTCTTCTTCAATGACTTCTTGAGGTCTCTTCTTCCTTGTTGATTTGTTTACTCGGTTACGTGCATTCCCCATCACCACAATGATCAATTCAATATAGTTTGTTTTTGTTGCTCCTCAATTACAAGCTCTTCAATAATAAGCAAATGGAAGTTCTTCCTTGTTGGTCTTGAAGCTTGATATCTTATCTTGTGTGCTCCTCAAATATAAGCAAAATGAATCTTTCAAAAGCCTTATCTTGGTGTTCTTCAATTGGAGATTCTTCAAGCTTGCTGATTATTTTCTTCAAATATGGCCATATAACCCAACACCACACTGAGCAACCATGAAAGATGTCCTCAATACTGCACCTGCATAAAAAAAAAATGATGGAGTTGGTGTAGAATGTGAAAATTTTCAGTGGCGGGCTCGTGCTATTCGAAAAATCGCGGTACTGTTGTTTTCGTTCGGACAGAGTGAAGTTGCTCTCGGACAGCAACGGTCCATTATTTTTGGAGTTACAAAACGCGCATGCGTTATATAAATACAAAACGCATGCGCGATATGTAGTGAAAAAACGTGAACGCGATATAGTCAAGCACAATAAATAGGTTAGGTGCACGGCTAGGGCAACGAACAAAATCAAAGAAAACTAATAATTTATATGGTTACATACAAAACAAATGTTTTGTATGGTTTAATACCCCCTAGCTCTCTCCCAATAATCCCTAGATACCCCCTATCTCTTTCTAAATATATGTCCCTCATTCTCCCTACATCCCTCCCTACATGTTTCTTTCATGTTTCTTTCTCTCCCTTACTCCAGCCATGTCTCTACCACCCCACTCTCCATCTCTCCACCTTCTCTTTATCTTCGTCATTATCCCTCCCTATAGCACTCTCTCCCTTCTTCTCCCTTAATCACTAACCCTCTACGCCTTTATCCCTCCCCCCTGCCCTCTCTGTCTTACCTTGTTCCTAGAGCCCCTCCCCCATAAAGGCCTTTAGACCCTCTTCTAAACATTAATCCCTAAGTGCATAAGTGCACAAGATGATGATGAGGAGGAGGGTGATGACAATGAAGATGATCATGATGTAGATGAAGATGATAAAGATGATGAGGAGGAGGAGGGTGATGACAATGAAGATGATCATGATGCAGATGAAGATGATAAAGATGATAATGTTGATGAAGATGATGGTGATGATGATGAAGATGTTGATGATGATGGTGATGGTGATGTTCGGATGATGATGATGATGATGATGATGATGAAGATGATGGTGACATGATGGAGATGCTGATCTGATGAGGAAGATGATGATGATGATGGTGATGATGGTGATGATGATGAAGATGTTGATGAGGATGATGATGGAGATGAAGATGATGATGATGAAGAAGATGATGATGATGAAGATGTTGTGTTGATGGGGAACCTAGAGATGACAATGATGATGAAGATGGTGATGGTGATGGTGATGGTGATGACGATGAAGATTTTGATGATGATGCTGATGGCGATGATGATGAAGATGTTGACGATGATGGTGATGATGATGTTTAGATGATGATCAAAAGATCATGATGGTGATGATGATGGAGAAAATGACGATGATGGATATGTTGATGAGGAACCTGCAGATGCCAATGATGATGATGATGGAGATGTTGATGAGGAACCTACAGATGCCAATGATGATGGTGATGACGATGAAGATGTTGATGATGATGGTGCTGGTAATGATGATGATGATGATGATGATGATGAAGATGATGGTGACATGATGGAGATGTTGATCTAATGAGGAAGATGATGATGATGATGATGATGATGATGGTGATGATGATGAAGATGTTGATGACGATGATGACGGTGATGAAGATGATGATGAAGATGGTGATGGTGATGACGATGAAGATTTTGATGATGATGTTGATGGCGATGATGATGAAGATGTTGACGATGATGGTGATGGTGATGTTTAGATGATGATCATGACAATGTTCAGAAGATCATGATGGTGATGATGGTGATGATGATGGAGAAAATGACAATGATGGATATGTTGATGAGGAACCTGCAGATGCCAATGATGATGATGATGGAGATGTTGATGAGGAACCTACAGATGCCAATGATGATGGTGATGACGATGAAGATGTTGATGATGATGGTGCTGGTAATGATGATGATGATGATGATGATGATGATGATGAAGATGAAGATGATGGTGACATGATGGAGATGTTGATCTGATGAGGAAGATGATGATGATGATGATGATGATGATGATGGTGATGATGATGAAGATGTTGATGACGATGATGACGGTGATGAAGATGATGATGATGAAGAAGAAGATGATGATGGAGATGTGTTGATGGGGAACCTATAGATGACAATGATGATGAAGATGGTGATGGTGATGACGATGAAGATTTTGATGATGATGCTGATGGCGATGATGATGAAGATGTTGACGATTATGGTGATGGTGATGTTTAGATGATGATCATGATGATGTTCAGAAGATCATGATGGTGATGATGGTGTTGATGATGGAGAAAATGACGATGATGGATATGTTGATGAGGAACCTGCAGATGCCAATGATGATGATGATGGAGATGTTGATGAGGAACCTACAGATGCCAATGATGATGGTGATGACGATGAAGATGTTGATGATGATGGTGCTGGTAATGATGATGATGATGATGATGATGATGATGATGAAGATGAAGATGATGGTGACATGATGGAGATGTTGATCTGATGAGGAAGATGATGATGATTGTGATGATGATGAAGATGTTGATGACGATGATGATGGTGATGAAGATGATGATGATGAAGAAGATGACGATGATGGAGATGTGTTGATGGGGAACCTAGAGATGACAATGATGATGAAGATGGTGATGGTGATGACGATGAAGATTTTGATGATGATGCTGATGCTGATGATGATGATGATGATGATGAAGATGTTGACGATGATGGTGATGGTGATGTTCAGATGGTGATGATGATGATGATGATGATGATGATGATGATGATGGAGATGTTGATGAGGAAGGGGGAGATGACAATGATGATGAAGATGTTTATGGTCATGAAGATGATGATGATGGTGATGGTGATGATGATGGGGATGTTGAAGATGATGGAGATGGCGATGAAGATGATGATGATGATGGTGGTGGTGAAGATGATGAAGAAGATGATGAAGAAGATGATGATGATGGAGATGTTGACCTGATGACGATGAAGATGATGATTATGGTGATGATGATGAAGATGTTGATGTTGATGATGATGGTGATGAAGATGATGATGATGGAGAAGATGATGATGATGGAGATGTTGATGAGGAACCTACAAATGCCAATGATGATGATGATGATGGTGATGACGATGAAGATGTTGATGATGATGGTGATGGTAATGATGATGATGATGATGATGATGGTGGTGATGGCGATGGTGATGTTTAGATGATGATGATGATGATGAAGAAGATGATGGTGACATGATGGAGATGTTGATCTGATTCAAGGAAGATGATGATGATGATGATGATGATGGTGATGATGATGAAGATGTTGATGATGATGATGATGATGGTGATGAAGATGATGATGATGAAGAAGATGATGATGATGGAGATGTTGATGTTGATGGGGAACCTAGAGATGACAATGATGATGAATATGGTGATGGTGATGACGATGAAGATTTTGATGATGATGGTGATGGTGATGATGATGAAGATGTTTATGATGATGGTGATGGTGATGTTTAGATGATGATCATGATGATGTTCAGAAGATGATGATAATGATGATGGAGATGTTGATTTGATGAGGAATATGATGATGATGATGATGATGGTGATGATGATGAAGATGTTGATGATGACGATGATGGTCATGAAGATGATGATGATGAAGAATATGATGCTGATGGAGAATATGATGCTCACAACTCCCTCTAGTCTCTCTCTCCCCAACCATCAATCTCTCTCTCTCTCTCTCTCTCACACAAACACACACACATACACACACATTATGTCACTTTCCATTCTCAAACCCATCCCCCCTCCATCCATATCTATCTCCAAATTTCTCCCTCCATACCTCACCCTACCTTCTCTCCCTCCCTCTCTCATCACCTGTCTCTCACCTTCTATCCCTCCCTCATGTTATCTTTCCCTCAACCTATCCCAATCTCTCCATCACTCCCTCTCTCTCCATCGCCACCACTCCCTGCATGTCTCCCACCAACACTTTTTGTCCCTCCCTTCCTATCTCTTATTTCGTTCTATCCCCATCTATCTCTCACTCCCTCCAAATCCATTCCTCCCCATTGTCCCTCTCCCTCCCTCGCTCTATGTCTCTCCCCCCCTTGTATTCTTTATTTCTCTCTCACATCCCCCTTGCCTCCATCCATTCCCGCTTGTCACTCAAGTCTCACTTTCAACTTCTAACCCTATACCTCTTTAGAACCTATTCTACTCCTAATAGTGCTCTCAAGCTCCACTTCCCTTCACCCCTTGTAGCCCATCATGTTCTCATTCCCTTCATCTCTCCCCACTCAAGATTCCAACATCCTTCTAAGCCCTTGACCCTTTCCCACCCCTATTAAATATTAACCATAGATTCCCTTGACCCTTCCCCACCCCTTCTCAAATATTAAACAAAAATTCCCTTGAGTCTTCCACACCCCCTCTTTCTCAAGTATTAAACATGTATTTTATGATTTGAATAACGCGAGCGCGTTTTGTAACTATATAACGTGTACGTGTTATGTAGTTATATAACGCGTATGCGTTAAGTAGTTATATAACACGCTCGCGTTATGCAGTTATATAACGCGTACGCGTTATTTACATCTAAAAGAGCAGCAATATTTTTGAATTTAAACAGGCCGAGTCACATGCTCACATGTCAACAATAATCCTATGTGTATGCTTTGGAGTTTGCTTCGGTAATTCCAAACCTGTGCTATGTTAATGAAAAACCAAAGCTAATTGGGTATTTCTTCCAGTTTCTGGAGAAGCCTGTGCTTAGCCACTTGTTACAATATGCTACACAGAGTCATTTTTGACGAAATCTTAGACACAAATAGCATTTTTTCTGCATATTCCAAATATGTAACTTTTATTTTGAAATATTAATTTTTCCTATTTTCTTTCAATTTCTTTTTTGTCCTACCTCCTTAACTCATGAAACACACTGTTCTTGTTTTTTCCATAACTTTTTCAATTCTTAATCATTTCAAAAAAAAATTGTATCGTGCACAAGAGGACATTAACCTCCACGTTCTATGAAAAACCCATTTCAAGATTTTTGCAGTAAGACCTTCAAAGGCTCTACCCACAAAAGAGGTACTATTTTCGAGGTTTGATCACTTAGACAATTATAAAAAAATTATAAAATTACTAATTTAATTTTCGAAAAATAATGGCGCACAAGTGCTATGTGTTCTCTACATGCATGCCGATTTTTGTAGCTTGATTCCATCATTTAGGCCCTCAAAGGCTCTACCCACAAAACATATACCTTATCATTTGCCTGAAAAATAAAAAGTGTCTGTTAGGAAAAATGAAACTGGACATAGCTATGCAAATTTTCAATACATAAAAGTTATATATTCAGAAACGTGATTCAATTTCCTACATTTCATCTTTTTTACTCAATGCAAGATATTTTGCGTAAGTAGATCAAAAAATCCAAGTAAGTTGAGGGATGCCTGCTTTTTCAATTTTCTATTGCATCTAACGCGCCAAAAGTGACCCTCATTAGCTTGCATTGACCCTATCGTAGTGTTTAATATATTTAACTTTGAATTACACATTGTTGACTTTATTTGTTTTAATGTTCAGTTATTGGGTGTCGGGTCTCCAACCCCCAGGGGGGAGAACGTCGGTCCCTTTGACCTCGATGGAGCCATGGCAATAGCAGAGGAGATTGCGGCACCATACACACAGGTAACTTCTTTACTTTGAATAATTAGATCCAGTTACGAGTAATTTGTGTTTAGTAATTACAAATTAATTAGCATTGAGTAATTACCATATTATCATCATATTTTATAGTTGTGTTTATAATATTGTCTAATTTATTTGAGAGATATAAATTCGTATAATCCCATAAAAAAAAAATGAAACATTATCAAACATGAAAACCTAACAAAACTATAAACATTTGTGTTAGACACAATGCTCACTGAGAGGGGGGGGTGAATCAGTGAGCCTATAATACTTTATTTAATTTCAACTTCAATCACCAACTCTTATATCATCATTTCACATTCACATCATATTCATCAATGAACTAACTATCAACTAATGAAACACATCAACACATAATACGAGACTAGATATAGTTTTTGTAATCTTTTGTATTTGGTTCAACGGCTACAACCATGAGGCAATTCAGCACCAACTGATACAATGAGCACCAACTCATCATCTAGGACCAAGCCTAGTTTTTCTTAGATCCTACTAAGAAAATGGATACAAGACCCTGCTTGTATTTACGATTACATAGTTGTCACATATCATACATATCAAAGTCATGTCATTATTCACATCATCTCATTCAACAATCTGTTGCCAGCACCTTGTCTTCAATCATCATTCTATCCCTGTTTCATCATGTCCAGCATCTTCTCAAACATATCGATATTCTATCTACATTCACATCTTTAACCTGTCATCAAACTGTCATTAACCATAGGCAAATTATCATTCTACTGTCAATATATCAAACATATCCACATTTATATCACTTTCTGCTCATCATCACTCTATCATAATTTTAACCAGGATATACACAAATACATCATTCTCTCTTTTCACCAAACTACTGCCCAAAATATTAGTCTCTTCATACTGTCTAGATCGTCATGTCTTTCTGTTGTACATGCACATCATATCACATGATATTCAATCGACCCGTCTATGTAATTTTCATTTTATTTTTATTTTTAATTGTTGAGCCGACTTTGTTCTTTGAATGGACACATAATAGTTCACATACAATGTTTTATTTGCATGCTTGTTTTGGTTTGACTTCACACAACCACATCAAAGGCCACATTAGAAACTTAGGGCTTCCTCATTTTTTTTGTGGGCTTCTACATCATCATGTTTAAATACTTCAGCATCAAAGGTTTCATCAAGCAATTATAAGGGCAAGGGCTCCATCACACCCACAACAATAGACCACAAACATTTCCAAGAACCCCAAGGCAAGTACACATTATGTCTTCATCACCATACATCAAGGATTCCACATATGGACATCTTAAAGGTTCAAGGGCTTCAACATCCATCGTACGTGCCATTAGATAAGGGCTGATTCAATTTGTATGTGGGTTTCAATGTGGGTTCCACCATCAAGAGTCAATCATTTAGTATTTAATCAACATGCTTTCAATGGACATCAAGCCCATCATCAAATGGTAGCATGGACCATCACCAAGGGTTCCACTGCCCCATCAAACCACAAATGACCACAGAATGGGTCATTTGGCTCATTAGGTGTTCTAATGGCTCCAATGCCTACCTCCATGGTTCTTCATGCCATGTGTGTTCTTCAAGCCATCCACATCATCATCATCTTTGCCATTCCTCAAGCCTTTGTCATTAATGTTGTCACCACCATCACCATCACCGTCAACGTCTTCATAGTGGCCAAAAGAGAATCATAGTGGCCAAGCTTCTAAAAATTCAAGAACCTAATGTTTGTCATGTCCTTATTACCCTAGTTTATTACCACGGGATTTCCAATTTATTCTAACACTTGAGACTGAAAGTAATCATACTACTCCTCCTAAAACATGCTATTATGAAAGACATATAAACAACATAAAACAACTTATCACATGTATTGTCACTAAATTTTTTGAAAATGATGTAAGGCCCATAAGGGAGAGCGATAATCTTACAAATATGGTCTATGGGGCCTTGCTATTATCTTGATTCAAATTCAACTCGATAAAAGATTTGGCATCAAGAATACTCATTTAACTCATTTCACTCAAGATTTCTTTGATTTCAATCAAGTGATATCATTCTGACAACATAGCTATTCAATCAAGAACACATAATTACTCATTCAATGCAAAAGAACATGGCACATTCAAGCTTGTAAGTAAGTTAACCATCAAAAAGATTTCTCTTTCTTCCTTTTTCTAACGATCAACACTCTAAAGTGTATTAAATAACATGCACACTAACTTAACTGCTATTTAGCACCTCTTTGCAAATTTAAACAATGAGATGCCATTTTATTTGATGATGTAAATGTTATGGAAATAAAGGGACTCAAGATCCTCACTCTAGGGATGCAAATACTTTTCCACTGGGTGAATCAAGCTTCTAGGAAACTACAAATCTATAAGAAGACATCAAAACCTAGGAACTCTTCACCAAGAACCCAAACACATTACATAGGTTTCCAATTCAAATTTGTAATGGACATGAATTCCATTTGCTTATGAGACACTGCACATCTCTCTAGGGCCAAAGGAAAATCTCACCTACTCATGGGGATGACTCTAGAAAATGAAAAGCTCACCTACTCATGGAGATGACTCTAGAAAATGAAAAGCTCACCATGTCACCTTCTATGCCCTCTCACCTTATTTAATTTTAATTTCATGCCATGCCACCTTCTATCCTTTCAGAATATTGGATATCATCTAACTTGAATATAAATTTATTGCAGTAATGTTTTCTAAGTACCATCGTTGTCATTCTCATTTTCATTGTTTAATATTGTTAATATTGTTTTTATAAATTCAGTCTAAAAATTGTAGTGTTCGCACAGGTGTCCCCAGGCTCCAGCGACCAGCCATCACCACCGAGGACCAGCAGTTCTCCCCGTGCGCAGGTATTGTGTGTATTAAAGCATAAATTTAATTTCAAATACGATGACTTGTCTGTGTATATTTATATTTTTGTATATTAAACCATGAAGTTATAAATGTGTATGCAGGTGCGAGCACCTCAACCTGCCAGTGCCGTTATTCCTCCCTCCCCGACCTTTCGGCCACCGTATATGCCAGTTGTATCCCCTGGCATACATGCCCCCATTCCCCAACCCCTTCCATCCATCCCCCCCTCCTATATAGCACCACAATTCCATCCAGCTCCCCCTTACGCATCATATCCAGCTCCACCTCCGTATCAGTTTCCCATGTTCCCACCCTCCCCCATCCGACCACGGCACACCACCCATCCACAGTCACCCATCCCTCTACAGCAACACAGACCTCGCCCCCCCCCACATTCCCCCATCACACTCGCTTCCCCTTCCAGGGTGCGCCCATCCATACTACAGCCAGTTGGGGTTTATAGCCCTAGACGTACATCTCCACTTCCCCCACCCTAGTCCATGCCTCCTCCTGCCACGCCCCTTTCTTCCACTGTTACCCCCAATGGTGTAGCCACCGTTGATGTGGCTACATCCTCCCCTTTACCATCCACCCTAGCATCGGAGCAGGCTGTCCAGCCGACTGCTCCATCCGCCAGCCCCGAAGACCAGCCGATTTTGTTCACGGTGAGATTGACTAGTTTATCATTTAACTCTCGTTCAATTTTAACGGAAATTACTATATGCATCTAGTTTCAGCATTGATCTGATTGTTCTAAATGTTGTAGGGTGGCATTGCCGAGAGACGTGGATCACGGAGGAGGGAGACCCCCTCACGAATTACAGTCTCGCATGCGGTGAGTTATCCAAGATTTGAAAACTATTTTTAGTTTGAAATTATGTTTTATACTTGTATAATTGCCAGGAAAAGTTGACATATTATTGTTGTCGTTTCAGGGCTCAGGGGGACGTGCTCAAAGACGCTGGAAGGACCCAGCTTCCTCTAGCACGAAGAAGAGGAAGATTGATTTTGGAGATGCACCTGGGAGCTCTGAGGGTGGGCAGGAGGATTGAGAGACCCTCCTCTGTACAGTAGCCACGATGTGGCATTTTCGGCATGAGTTTCCATATTTTGTATAGGGCACCATGGGCCATATTTTGTATAGGGCACGAGTTGCTTATTTTGTACGGGGCACAAGTTTCCATTATATAGACGCTAGGAACAATGTTCCATTTTTCCAAAAATTGTACATGATTGGATCATTTTTGCATATTAATAGATGGATTTTCACTTGTGTATATGAGTTTGTCCTTGATTACATTTTTGCATACATGATTTTGTCTTCGATTCAGAACTCTCATCTGTGGATCATAGTGTTAATTGCATGTTATTTGAATGGTTATTATTTCACAAATTTGTCTTAAGCAATTACACACAACATATCCTAAATGTTTATGGTTTATTGAATGAATGTTTACAATCATCTAATCATTTACATTCTAGAAGTTACCAAACCTACGCAAGTGGTTTTAGTGTCATGTTCTCTGCCTTGCTCGGGAACAATGGGAGGGGACGTGACATAATGGAAATGATTGCAAGTGGTAATTGATTAAATTCTTAACTATTCTTTTGAGATGAGTTTAAATAATATAAATAAAAATAACAATTCAAAAGGTAGTATATAGTGCCCTTAGTTATGAATCCATGTGCAAATGACAAATGATAATCCATTTATGTGATTAGACACTTAGGAATTATGAGTCCACCTTCTATCCCTTAAGTGATTTAATTAATAATCTTGGTTGATGAGATGTAAAATTACAAGAACATCAACTTACAATTCTTGGAAAATTTAAAGTTTCCCTCAAGCTAAGCTACTGACAAAACATACAATTAAATCTAACTAAAAATTCACGACTTGTTACAAAGATAACTATGCAAGTTACACAAGTAAATAGTTACACTTCCTATGAAATGAATTTGCATGCATATTACATTGGCCACTATTGAACACTAATGAAAATTAGGGATTCTACCATTAAACTCTTCTGAGAAAAAGAGAAAAAATGTGCAAGTCACCAAGATCATGCAAAATAAAATTCCAAAAACCTTGATTCCTTACAAGGGTTGCTAAGTGAGTTTGCATGCTAGTTAATGAATTTGCATGTCACTAGAGGTTAGAAAACAACTAAAAACAACCTAGTAAGTAAGATTAATTGATCAAGATTCTAAATCCAAAATGGAGTAGTCAATCTATTTTAGGGATTTTGTTGCAATGATGAGCAAAATTTGTTAATATATCCAAGTTGTGAGCGAGACAATATGCAATGGTTATTTATTTGACAAGCATGAGAGTACTATAATAGAAAATAAATAACTAAGAAGCATGCAAGCAATCATATCATAATATTAAATACAAGAATGTAATTCAAATACAATAAATGGATGGAAAAAACAAAACTCATATATTCTGCAAATGGAAAAGCATACAAATGTGTAACATCATTTGAGAAAAAATGATTTGAGGCAATTTAGCTCCAACACTCTCCTTGGGATGGGTCATTTTCCTTATTAAAATCTCTCTCTAGCTATAGTGACTGAAGAACACTTACTTCCTTAATGAAATAACTCAAGTAAGAATGAATACAATGAATGGTATAGATGAGAGAATGAGGTGTTTGATCTCCAAGCTCTTTCTTCCCACATGACCTTACAATTATTCTCTTCTTCAAGTCTACCCCATGGCTTTGATTTATAGGAAAATTATGAGATTCAGTGAAGAACTATTTCCAAACCATCTTCCCAAACCCTAGCACATACCCTCAGCCAAACCCTAGCACTAAGCCATCTTCTTCATCCTCACCATCACCATCACCATCACCGTCACCATCACCGTCACCATCATCATCATCATTAACTCTAAATCTAACCCTAATTCAATTTCCTTCTATGATTCTAGCCTTAACCCTCACCCAAACCCTAGCACTAAGCCATCTTCTTCATCCTCACCATCACCATCACCATCACCATCATCATCACCATCATCATCATGTCTTCATCATCATCATTAACTCTAACTCTAACCCTAATTCAATTTCCTTCTATGATTCTAGCCCTAACCCTCACCCAAACCCTATCACTAAGCCATCTTCTTCATCCTCACCATCACCATCACCATCACCTTCACTGTCACCATCATCATCATTAACTCTAACTCTAGCCCTAACCCTCACCCAAACCCTAGCACTAAACCATCTTCTTCATCCTCACCATCACCATCACCGCCACCGTCAACGTCTTCATCATCATCATTAACTCTAACTCTAACCCTAATTCAATTTCCTTCTATAACTCTAGCCCTAACCCTCACCCAAACCCTAGCACTAAGCCATCTTCTTCATCCTCACCATCACCATCACCATCATCATCAATGTCTTCATCATAACCACCATATCCATCATCATCATTAACTCTAACTCTAACTCTAACTCTAACTCTAACTCTAGGTTCCTCATCAACATCTCCATCATCATCATCTTCTCCATCGTCATCATCTTCATCACCATCACCATGACCATCATCATCGCCGTCACCATCACCATCATCATCACCATCATCATCATCATAAGTGCCCGACGGACGATTTTGCAGAGTTGACCCCCATGTGCAAAAATTGCACACTCCCTCACTGAGCAAAACCCTAGTTTCCAAGATGGATGTACAAGATGACACCGGGGCCACGGGACCGGAGGAGAGGGGTGCCCCTGGCACTATCCCGGTGTCCTGAATCCAACGAATTCGATGGTTCGTCGATCAGACCCACGGTCGTCATTCTATGCCTCGTTCTATCTTGCATCCAAAAGGCCTTCAGGGACACCTACTGGATACCTGCCGGGGGCAAAGAAGTCCAACCGTGCAGCAAAAATGAGCTCCGGGGAGTCCCGTAGGTGTGTTTAGGTAGGTTCCATCTGGGGACGCTGGCTGTAAGTGCTCGGTGGATGATATTGCAGAGTTGACCCCCCTGTGCAAAAATTGCACACTCCCTCATTGAGCAAAACCCTAGTTTCCAAGATGGACATTCAAGATGGCACTGGGGCCACGGGACCAGAGGAGAGGGGTGCCCCTCGCACTATCCCGACGTCCTGAATCCAACGGAGTCGACGATTCATCGATCGGAGCCACGATCGTCATTCTATGGCTCATTCTGTCTCGCATCCAAAAGGCCTTCAGGGACACCTGTTGGATACCTGCCAGGGGCATAGAAGTCCAACCGTGCAGCAAAACCAGGCTTCGGGGAGTCCTGTAGGTGTGTATAGATAGGTTCCGGCTGGGAATGCTAGCCATAAGTGCCCGGCGGATGATTTTGCAGAGTTGAATCCCGTGTGCAAAAATTGCACACTCCCTCACTGAGCAAAACCCTGGTTTCCAAGATGGACATTCAAGCTGGCACCGGGGCAATGAGACCGGAGGAGAGGGGTGCCCCTGGCACTATCCCGAAGTCCTGAATCCAACGGAGTCGATGGTTCATCGATCGGAGCCATGGTCGTCATTCTATGGCTCGTTCTGTCTCTCATCCAAAAGGCCTTCAGGGACACCTATTGGATACCTGCCGGGGGCATATAAGTCCAACCGTGTAGCAAAACCGGGCTCCAGGGAGTCCTGCAGGTGTATCTAGGAAGGTTATGACTGGGAACACCGGCCGTAAGTTCCCGGTGGATGATTTTGCAGAGTTGACCCCCGTGTGCAAAAATTGCATGCTCCCTCACTGAGCAAAACCCTAGTTTCCAAGATGGACGTTCAAGATGGCATCGGGGCAACGGGACCTGAGGAGAGGGGTGCCCTTGGCACTATCCCGGCGTCCTAAATCCAACGGAGTCAACGGTTCGTCGATCGGAGCCACGGTCGTCATTCTATGGCTCGTTCCGTCTCACATCCGAAAGGCCTTCAAGATTCCTGCCGGGGGCATAGAAGTCCAATCGTGCAACAAAACCGGGTTCCAAGGAGTCGTGTAGGTGTGTCTAGCCAGGTTTCGGTTGGGAACGCTAGCCATAAGTACCTACTGGACGATTTTCCAAAGTTGACCCCAATGTGAGGGACATCCAAATTTGCTCAAGGGGGGCATTTCTTGTCCGAAGGCCCCCGGGCATGCGTGGCCACCGTGGACAGGTCCACTGTGGCCACATGGACCTGTGGGGGCCGATGGAATCCAAGTCCGCTCGCCGGTTTGGGTTCCGTGTCCCCAGGGAAAATCCTCCAGGTGTCCCTGAACGGCCCCGGGGTGCCAGACTAGAATTCCCATGGCACCCGGACCGTGGCTCAGTTCGCGAATCTGTCGACTCCGACGGGTTCGAGACAACGGGTTTCAGCTAGGGGAGCCCCCACAGTGTCGCCCAAAGACCCAGAAGCGGTGCCAATGAGCCATCTCTGGAGCTAGGGTTTTGCTCAGTGATGGCCATTCCAAATTTGCTCAAGGGGGCCATTTCTCGTTCGGATGCCCCCAGGTGTGCGTGGCCACCATGGACAGGTCCACAATGGCCACGTGGAGCTGTGGGAGGCGATGGAATCCAAGTCCTCTTGCCGGGTTGGGTTCTGTGGCCCCGGGGCAAATTCTCCCGGTGTCCCTGAACGACCCCGGGGTGCCTGACTAGAATGCTCGTGGCACCTGAACCGTGGCTCAATTCATGAATCTGTTGACTCCAGCGGGTCTGGGACAGTGGGTTTCAGCTAAGGGACCCCCCATAGTGTCCCCTGAAGACCCGGAAGTGGTGCCAACGAGCCATCTCCGGAGCTAGGGTTTTGCTCAGTGATGGTCATTCCAGATTCGCTCAAGGGGGCCATTTCTCATCTGGATGCCCTCGGGCATGTGTGGCCACCGTGGACAGGTCCATAATGGCCACGTGGACCTGTGGGGGCTGACGAAATCCAATTCTGTTCACCGGTTTGGGTTTCGTGGCCCCGGGGCAAATCCTCTAGGTGTCCCTGAATGACCCTGGGGTGCCCGACTAGAATGCCCATGGCACCCGGACCGTGGCTCGGTTCATGAATCCGTCGACTCCGACGGGTCTGGGATGGCGGGTTTCAGCTAGGGGACCCCCCACAGCATCCCTTAAAGACCCGAAAGTGGTGCCAATGAGCCATCTCCGGAGCTAGGGTTTTGCTCAGTGATGGCCATTCCAGATTTGCTCAAGGGGGCCATTTCTTGTTCGGAGGCCCCCGAGCATGTGTGGCCACCATGGACAGGTCCACAATGGCCATGTGGACTTGTGGGGGCTGACGGAATCCAATTTCGCTCGCTGGTTTGGGTTCCGTGGCCTCGGGGCAAATCCTCCAGGTCTCCCTGAACGGCCTTGGGGTGCCCGACTAGAATGCCCGTGGCACACAAATCGTGGCTCGGTTCATGAATACGGTGGGTCTGGGACGGTGGGTTTCAGCTAGGGGACCCCCCACAGCATCCCCCGAAGACCCGGAAGCGATGCCAACGAGCCATCTCCAGAGCTAGGGTTTTGCTCAGTGATGGCCATTCCAGATTCGCTCAAGGGGGCCATTTCTCGTCCGGATGCCCTCGGGTGTGCGTGGCCACCATGGACAGGTCCACATTGGCCACGTGGACCTATGGGGGCCAACGAAATCCAAGTCTACTCACCGGTTTGGGTTCTGTGGCCTCGAGGCAAATCCTCTAGGTGTCCCTAAACAGCCCCGGGGTGCCCGACTAGAATGCCCGTGGCACCCAAACCGTGGCTCGGTTTGCGAATCCGTCGACTCCGATGGGTCCGGGACTGCGGAGAAAATGCCCAAAGTGTCCCTGAATGGCCCCGGGGTGCTCGACTAGAATTCCCATAGCACTCAAAGGCCATTTTAGATTCGCTCAAGGGGGCCATTTCTCGTCCAGAGGAAAAAGAAGATCAATTTTTGACAAAACAATGTAGTTAGCAAAAGAAGATCAATTTTCGACAAAACAATGTAGTTATTACATGTGGAGGTAGCGGTTTCCCGTGGAAAATGAGTGTAGGGTTGAGCAGAGGAAAGATGTTGGGAAATGGGCTATTACATTAGCTTTTCCGATGGGTGGCTGTAGGTATCTATGCTTTGACGGATGTAGGTATATATGCTTTTCTTCCGAGGGAAATCCTATTTTCGTCGGTAGAAAAGCATAGATACCTACAGCCGCCATATTTCCTTCTATAAACCGCTTTCCCATCGGAAAAGCTAATGTAATAGCCCATTTCCCAACATCTTTCCTCTACTCAACCCTACACTCGTTTTCCATGGGAAACCACTACCTCCACATGTAATAACTACATTATTTTGTCGAAAATTGATCTTCTTTTGCTAACTACATTGTTTTGTCGAAAATTGATCTTCTTCTGCCTCCAGACAAGAAATGGCCCCCTTGAGCGAATCTGGAATGGCCTTCACTGAGCAAAACCCTAGCTCCGGGGATGGCCCATTGGCACTGCTTCCGGGTCTTCGGGGCACGCTGTGGGGGGTCCCCTAGCTGAAAATCACCATCCCGGCCCCGTCGGAGTCGATGGATTCGCAAATCGAGCCATGGTCTGGGTGCTACGGGCATTCTAGTCGGGCACCCCGGGGCCGTTCAGCGACACCTAGAGGATTTTCCTCGGGGCCACGGAACCCAAACCGACGAGCGAACTTGGATTCCGTCGGCCCCATAGGTCCACGTGGCCACAGTGGACCTGTCCACGGTGGCCCTGTCCACGGTGGCCACGCATGCCCAGGGGCCTCCGGACGAGAAATGCCCCCCTTGAGCGAATATGGAATGGCCATCACTGAGCAAAACCCTAGCTCCGGAGATGGCTTGTTGGCACTGCTTCCGGGTCTTCGGGGGACGTTGCGGGGGGGCCCCTAGCTGAAATCCATTGTCTCGGACCCGTCGGAGTCGACGGATTCACAAACCGAGCCACGGTCCGGGTGCCACGGGCATTCTAGTCGGGCACCCCGGGGCCGTTCATGGACACCTAGAGGAATTTTCCCCGGGGCCACGAAACCCAAACCAGTGAGTGGACTTGGATTCCGTCGGCCCCCACAGGTCTACATGGCCACAGTGGACCTATCCACGGTGGCCACGCATGCCCGGGGGCCTCCAGACAAGAAATGCCCCACTTGAGAAAATTTGGATGGCCCTCACATTGGGGTCAACTTTGGAAAATTGTCCAGCGGGTACTTATGGCTAGTGTTCCCAACTGGAACCTACCTAGAAACACCTACACGACTCCTCGGAACCCGATTTTGCTGCACAGTTGGACTTCTATACCCCCGACAGGTATCCAGCAGGTGTCCCTGAAGGCCTTTTGGATGCGAGATGGAACGAGCCATAGAATGACGACCGTGGCTCCGATCAATGAATCATCGACTCCGTTGGATTCAAGACGTCGGGATAGTGCCAGGGGCGCCCCTCTCCTCAGGTCCCGTTGCCCCGGTGCCATCTTGAACGTCCATCTTGGAAACTAGGGTTTTGCTCAGTTAGGGAGTGTGCAATTTTTGCACACGGGGGTCAACTCTGCAAAATCGTCTGCTAGGCACTTACGGCCAGCGTTCCCAACCGGAACCTGCCTAGACACACCTGCAGGACTCCCCAGAGCTCGGTTTTGTTGCACGGTTGGACTTCTATGCCCTCGGCAGGTATCCAACAAGTGTCCCTTAAGGAATTTTAGATGCGAGACGGAATGAGCCATAGAATGATGATCGTGGCTCCGATCAACGAACCATCAACTCCATTGGATTCAGGACGTCGGGATAGTGCCAGGGGCACCCCTCTCCTCCAGTCCCGTGGCCCCGGTGCCATCTTGAATGTCCATCTTGGAAACTAGGGTTTTGCTCAGTGAGGGAGTGTGCAATTTTTGCACACGGGGGTCAACTTTGCAATATCATCCGCTGGGCACTTACAGCCAACGTTCCCAGATGGAACCTTCCTAGACAGACCTGCAGGACTCCCGGAGCCCAGTTTTGCTGCACGGTTCGACTTCTATGCCCCCGGCAAGTATCCAGCAGGTGTCCCTGAAGGCCTTTTGGATGTGAGACGGAACGAGCCATAGAATGACGACTGTGGCTCAGATCGATGAACCGTCGACTCCGTTGGATTCAGGACGCCGGGATAGTGCCAGGGGCGCCCCTCTCCTCTAGTCCTGTGGCCCCGGTTCCATCTTGTACGTCCATCTTGGAAACTAGGGTTTTACTCAGTGAGGGAGTGTGTAATTTTTGCACACGGGGGCCAACTCTGCAATGGTGATGGTGATGGTGATGGCGATGATGAAGAAGATGGATTAGTGCTAGGGTTTGGGTGAGGGTTGGGGCTAGAGTTATAGAAGGAAATTGAATTAGGATTAGAGTTAGAGTTAATGATAATGATGAAGATGGTGGCGATGATGAAGACGTTGACAATGGTGGCAATGATGAAGACGTTGACGATGGTGGTGATGGTGATGGTGATGATGAAGAAGATGATGATGATGGAGATGTTGATGAGGAGCCTAGAGATGATGTTGGTGATGATGATGAAAAGTCCCTCTAAGTGGTTATCTATGATGATGACAAGTCCCTCTCAAGTATAGATCTCAAAAATACCACCCTTGAAACCTTATGATAACTCCCTACCCCAAGTGGAAGACCCTTCTATCCATACATGGATTCCTAGAAGGTTTCATCTACCAAGTTAAATTTTCAAGACCATTGTAATAGACTATGTACTTCAAAAAAATTCCTAAAACCTAGGTAATTCTAATCTTGAGAACCTATCAAAACCACCATCTTCAAATGCTACAAACATAAATAGATATATTTAAGAAAATACTAACTCAATTTACTCAAATTTGATCCAAATCACATCACCATTTTATTCAACATAAAAGAGAAGCATGGAACAATTTAATACATATAGGAAAAATAAAAAACATAGGCAAAGACATGTATGTATGTATGTATCAACAAAAAATGCATGTACCAACGAAATAACATAAAACTACACATACCTCGATGTAGAACATAACATTCTTTGATGCAATTCTTTCTCTTATGTAAAGTTGACTGGCCTCATTCAATAAATCCATCTGGATCTTCTCTGTTGCTAATTGTCTCCATCAATCTCTCGTGCTCTGAATGAGGCTGGTATTAGCGTACCTTGGTTGAGCTCTTGCTTGACATTGTCTGAAGATGGATGTTTGTGCCAACGATCAAGTTTGTGAAGTGATACACCACTGAACCTGGTCTGTAATCCATGAATACATGCCCGCTAGTCTTTCTTGACTTCCCATCTAGTGTAAGATATTCCCCCTTAACCACCATCGAGCCAGTAGGAAATTCAATTCCTTCATCGTCGATTAATGATCCGTAGAGGGTTTGCTTACCTTGGATGCACCGTGCCAACCAATAATCCACACCCCATTCATTGTCTTTCAGTGCAACAACTACGTATATGTGTCCTGGTTGTACAAGACCTGAGATATGCTTATAGTCTGTAGAAATCGCTAACTGGCCCTCCTTTAACTGGGTTATTTCAACAACTGCACGTTGGTCTACTGCAAGTGACACACAATCCCATTCATCAACCCAGTCCATGCATTCGCATTCATCCCATTCACCGCTGTTGCAAGGGTTGCAAATGCATGCAAGCTTTCGCGTCCATATTTCAAATATGTGGTTGTTTGAGCTTCGAACTGAATGAAATCCACGTCTTCCTTGTACTGTGCCGCAACTATAGGAACGCAATCGATCTATGTCAACCATTATTCAAACATTTCTCGCCACACGTCCTGCCACCGATGATGTTTGTTGATCTCTTGCTCGTTCTGACATTGTTGCGGAGCACCATTGAACTATGGATTCTGCATCTCGGATATGAGGTTCCCTGTCAAACCTCATCTCTTCCCTTCGTAGTGCGGTATTGATGCATGCACTGGCCCCATCATGCTCGCCTTTGCCGTGCCCGGTCTCAAAATAGTTCCAGATATGCGACACATTGCAAGTCTTATGCAAAGTACTCATCCATTGGAATACTCAGGCATTTTTGAACTGGCCCGCACAACCATTCGACCATATCCAATGCTGATCCATTTGTATATCTCTCTCCTTCAACTGATCATAGAAAATTTGAAAACATTGTTGCACATAATGCAGATCATGGGTTTTATCATCACTTATGTAAAAGTTTGTCTCCTTCAGTATTATCCTCTTGTCATTGCTGCTCTCTGGCCCATGCCTAAACATAATATGTACCATGATGTTGACTTGGTCTGAATGGTAGTATTGACTCTGGATTTCATTTTGTGGCTGAAGGGTGTAATTTTCTACAAAATCCACAATTGACACTATGGTTCCAACGGGAAATGTGTCCCTGCATTTTCTATACTGCTCATCTTGCCATCGCGCTACATGCACATGTTGAACATACTGCTCGGTATTCTCATAGAATTCTGTCAAGAAGTCACATACCGGTACCTGTTACCATGGAAACAAGGGAAATATTACAATGTGGCCTTTGGAAAAATGTATATGCCATAAATTGAACGTGTAATATGAAAAATATGCAATATTCATTTGTACCTGTGACTTTACCAATGCAATCTTTTTACATTCTCTGACACTGTCTAATTGATAGGTCACGTACTTGAAGCTCTGCATCTCCACACCTATCATGCCAAATTTTGTGTCCTTGCTTTCATGAATGCAACGGTTCAAAAGAGAAAACCCACTGCACATAGAACATGTCCCATATAGACACGATTTTTTATAATACTTTTGTCCTTCGGGCCTTGGACACATGATGTTGTGGATAAAGTCTCTTGATGCATTCGATGGTAGTATGGATTCATTGCAGCCCTGCACAATGTTAGTATGCAAATCACAAAATATATGTTTATATGTGTCATAATAATATTCATATTCTACGTGGTATCTACAACAACAAGTGTTTCGATCAATGCATATACAAACATACAATGGTTTGCATTTCTCAAAGGACCCTTGGCCAAGGTTCAATTGTGTGTGCTCGTTCCTGAATCTCTCATAGAGTTCTATCTATGTGGTGTCAAGGAAGTGTTTAACATGCGGCTCACATTCAGTAGAACCTTTTCTCAGTTTTATCACATCTCTTTGGCTTGATGAAGGTCTAGTATGATCATGCCAAAACTTTTGTACTAACTCCTTAACAGCATCAATTAGCTTCCTATCTGCACGAAGCAGCCTACCAACAAAAGCCCAACAATCATTTCCACCCGGAGTGTCAAGATTTTCTCTTATAACAGAGTACTTTTTAATAGTTTTTCTATTTAATTTGAGTATGTGAGAAGTGTGTGATAGCAGGCAACATTGCCTTGTGGACTTGCTTACAACTAATTCTGCTAAAACACGACGAGCCGCACAAAGATCTTTTGTACGAGAATTCTTCCCAATCACATTAAATGTAGATTGGAGATTTCTAACAATATGACTGTTGGCCTCTGAACTTTTAACCATCTTTATTCCCAAAATTCTCCTAACAGCAGCTAAAGAACGTGACTTTAACAAACATAGCAATAATTGACATTTACCTGCATCACCTTTGGATTCAAAATATTCCTTCACAATTTTGTTGCATTTCCATTCGATAGTGCGTTTTGGAAACTTGTCTTCAAGCCCCGACATAGCACTCTCATCCACATGAATACGTCTAGGAGTTCTTATTCTTGCACTAGATAGTCGAGGTAGGGAGGGTGGACATGAGACATGAATACCGGAGCTTGTTTGTTGCGGTGCTTCGTTCATATATTGGGCCATAATGGGAGTGTGGTCGACAGGGTTGTGGTCTTCTTGGGGAGATTGAAAATTAAGCAAGGCTTGTATGTCCATCTCTATACATGCAGCATCTCCCAAAATTCTTGTGTCGTGAGGAACTTCAGAATGACTCGTTGATGGATTGTTGGTTGGAGTTTGTGTTGATGTTGGAATTTGAGTTGGGTCCGTTGGACGCGACCGCTTTACCCGTGGTTCTGAACAAGAGGTTGTCATGTCAACAACTGTGTTAGGATCAGTGGCAGGATCTGGGGCAATGATAGGACCATGTCTCAATCTTTCCATTCCCAACCTGGCCTTTTCTCTTAAGTCATTGACCTTTTCAATGGGCAAATTCCTTCTATTTTTTTTTTTTGCGTTTCATGAGTTTCCCATCTCCAAAAGTCTCTTTAACACAACTATCAGGCCTACCCCTGCAAAAGAAACAACAAATAAGATATTAGTGCCATTATACAATGAACCTGACACATTCCAACATAACTTACCACTTTACAAATTAACATATACAACTACAGACTATGTTGGTTTATTTGTGTTCGAATAAACATCATTATCCCTTACAATTCCAATCAATATAGATGATGTTTGGTCAAGTGTAGAGAGGAGAAACTAGTGTCTTTCCTGGCCATGAATTCATAAAAATTATGGTAGTAACACCCTACAACAGAGATGGCTAGAGATGCCTTGGGAATAGTTTGATAGTTTTTCTACATCAAATAAGGTAACCTTAATTAATTGCATTTTTTGCTTTCTCCCTTAATGTTATCAATTCTAGGACTTTGCACCTAGTTTGATTGCTTTGTCTTCCTAGTGCAATGGTATATCCTTCCATTTGAGGCAATGTCCTTTACCATCGTAAATTACTAGGTTATATAACACATTAAGGAGTTGAAGAAACAACAACAAACTATTTCCTTAGATCTATAAACCTTGAGATGATAGAATGTGGTTTTGAGTTTAAAATACCCATTGTTGAATTCAACAATGCATCACAATAGAATGAATGTATACCTTGTTTTGTGCAAAACCTTTAGGAGGATGCAAAGGTTTCTAACAAAGATCATGGTCTTGGGAAGGGTGATTAGGAGGAATATAATTTGACCTTTCAATGTGCAATATCTAGGGTGGGGAGGTGTTGGAGAGTGGGGAACTAGGGACTATACCAACAATCATCATGTTGAATAGAGCATGAAGTGGGGAAGTCTTGGTTTTTGGAAAAAAATCATTGTTAGAGGCGAGGGGATATTGTAAGGATGGTAAATATGGATGAAAATTATCATATTTGGATTCATAGAGAAAGGAAAGGTGCATATACTTACAGATATCCTCATTCCATACAATGGTATTGAATAAGAGATGAGAGAGTTGAGGTTTTGTGGATGAGTTGAAGTGATATTTTTAGTTATGTTTAGTGAGTGTGTGGTTTTGTTTGCTAGCATAATATGAGGTGAAAAGAACAAAATTAACTTGGGAACTAATTACACAATGAGGAGGTTGCATACTTCATCTTGTCTAGTGTTCATATGAGTTTTTTTAGATGTGAACTTGGGAAATTTTCTTGTCAAATTCATTGTTGTCTATGCATGGATATTGTTGTGGGAATATGACAAAAACAAAAAGGCATGGGCTCATCTCAAATCTTGTGAATGAAAAGACTCATTTACAATTCACCATACCTCTATAGAAATGATCTCCACTTGCAATGGAAACTGGTAGCTTGAATGAATCCACTAGATTCCAAGAACACTGAAGATGTTTGATAGATTCCAAGGGTGATTTTGTGTCCAATAGATCAAAGAGTGTCCAAAATATCAATGAGCGTGAGCCAATGAGCAACCTGTGAGAGCTTGAAAGCCGCGGAGGAAGTGAAACCCGTGATTTTGGTAGAATTCCCGGGAAATATAGAGCTCTGTTTTTTTTAAACTAGTAACAGGGCCGCGCACGCGTGTTTTGCACGCATACACGTGAGGAGCGCGCACGCGCCCAAACCCATGCATGCGCCCTTGTACAACATATAAACCATTTATTCCCCAACGTTTACACCATTTAATGTCAAAACTTCCCCCCACTTCGAAAATATTTGCATAAATTGGACTCGATGATTAAGTTTGAAGGGTGGGTTTTAATTTTTATTGGAAAGGCTTACTCTTTCACACATTTGATAATTTATGGTTTTCTATGCACCTGGACCCAATTGACATTGTAAGGTGAGGATGTGCATGCATAATAATCCTTATTTATTACTATGCGATGAGGATTTAAAAGGAAGAGGATGTAAAGACGTGATATTTTTATACGTATTTTGATGGCGAGTGTCGAAGAGAAACGTGGTGATAAACCACAATTCCTGAGCCAAAACTTGTTTTTTTAAATTTTATTAATAAGCATTGTGGTACTTTGGTCCAAATGTTTTTTCTAACTCAATGTTTCTCCATATTGTCTACCTACTGCCACCTCTCTATATCAATGCATAAAATCAACCTCTGCTTGGTTTTTGGTTATAGTTGCATGCCATTGAGTGTTGTTTAGAGTTTCTATGAGTCTGTGACATTCATGCAATAAATGAAGTCTTGTAGAGGAGGATTCATCAAAGAGGCAAATTGAATTTCATTTTGACAAAACACATCTTTTGTAAAGATCGAATGCCATGAATGCATCCTCAGCCTACCATGCAAGACCGTGGATATGTTGAAAAGCATTGAACATCATCGAAGAATGAAAACCGGTTCCTCGAGATCTTATTGAAACATATTAAGCTCAATTGAATTCCACCTGGGCCTTAATTAAAAATTCTAGACCTCACGCATCATCAATAACACATAGAATCCATGACACTATCGCTCTACAAGGATCCTCCTCCTCCTCCTAATCATCATCATAATCATCTTCGTCATCGTCAGCATCATCATCATCATCATCATCATCCTCGTCATCGTCATCATCCTCGGCGTCATCATCATCATCATCGTTATCACCCACTTCCTCATCCTCCTCCTCCTCCTCCTCCTCCTCCTAGATATCATCTTGGTCATCATATTCATCATCAACATCATCATCATTGGCATCATCATCATCCATCATCTTCTTCATCATCTTTATCATCATCATCATCATTATCAATGGTGATGATGATGAAGATGATGGATGATGATGCAGATGAGTACAAAGATGAAGATGATGATGTTGATGATAACGAATATGATCACCATCATCATCCTCATCATCATCCTCCTCCTCCTCATCATCATCATAATCATCTTCGTCATCATCCACGTCATCATCATCGTTTCCATAGTCATCATCAACGTTATCCCCCACTTCCTCGTCATCATCCCCATCCTCATCATCATCACCATCATCATCTTGGCCATCATCATCATCATCATCATCAACTTCATCATCATCATCTTCATCATCATCCATCATCTTCGTCATCATGATCATCATCATCTTCGTCATCATCATCACTATCAATGATGACATCATCATCATCATCATTAATGATGGATGATGGTGCAGATGAGTACAAAGATGAAGATGATGATGTTGATGATGATGAATATGATCACCATCATCATCCTCATCATCCTCCTCCTCCTCATCATCATCATAATCATCTTCGTCATCATCATCCTCATCCTCATCATCCTCATCATCGTCATCATCCACGTCATCATCATCGTTTCCATAGTCATCATCATCGTTATCCCCCACTTCCTCGTCATTATCCCCATCCTCATCATCATCACCATCATCATCTTGGCTATCATCTTCATCATCATCATCATCATCATCATCATCATCATCAATGTCATCATCATCATCTTCATCACCATCCATCATCTTCGTCATCATCATCATTATCAGTGATGACATCATCATCATCATCTTCGTCATCATCATCATTATCAATGACGATGATGATGAAGATGATGGATGATGATGCAGATGAGTATAAAGATGAAGATGATGATGTTGATGATGATGAATATGATCACCATCATCATCCTCATCCTCCTCCTCCTCCTCCTCCTCCTCCTCATCATAATCATCTTCATCATCATCAACCTCATCATCATCAACCTCATCATCATCATCCTTGTCATCGTCATCATCATCATTTCCATAGTCATCATCATCGTTATCCCCCACTTCCTCGTCAACATCCCCATCCTCATCATCATCACCACCATCATCCTGGCCATCATCAACATCATCATCATCATCAACAACGTCATCATCAACATCTTCATCATCATCCATCATCTTCGTCATCATCATCATTATCATCTTCATCATCATCATCATTATCAATGATGACATTAGCATCATCATCTTCGTCATCATCATCATTATCAATGATGATGATGATGAAGATGATGGATGGTGATGCAGATGAGTACGAAGATCAAGATCGTGATGTTGATGATGACGAATATGATGATGATCATCATCATCACCCACTTGCTCATCATCATCATCATCCTCATCCT
Organism: Larix kaempferi; assembly: GCA_027924585.1. Lineage (NCBI taxonomy): Eukaryota > Viridiplantae > Streptophyta > Pinopsida > Pinales > Pinaceae > Larix > Larix kaempferi. The sequence continues at coordinate 7,563,387 of BSBM01000067.1, forward strand.
CATCCCCATCATCATCATCGCCATGATCATCATCATCACCATCTTGGTCATCGTCTTCATCATCAACATCATCATCATCATCATCATCATCACCCACTTGCTCATCATCATCCTCATCCTCATCCTCATCCTCATCCCCGTCATCATCATCATCATCATCTTGGTCATCGTCTTCATCATTAACATCATCATTATCTTCATCATCAACATCATCATCATCTTCATCATCATCATCATCATCATCATCTCCATCATCATCATCATCGTCATCACCCTGTTCCTCATCATCATGAACATCATCATCATTGTCATCATCATCATCTTCTTTGTCATCATCATCATTATCAATCGTCATCATCATCGTCAACATCATCATCTTTAATCGTCATCATCATCGTCAACATCATCATCATCTTCTTCATCATCATCATTGATAATGATGAGGATGACGAAGATGATGATGATGATGATGATGATGATGATGAGGATGATGATGAAGATGAGTACGAAGATGAAGATGATGATGCTGATGATGACGAATATGATCATCATCATCATCATCCTTGTCCTCGTCATCATCCACGTCATCATCATCATCTCCATCGTCATCATCATAATCATCTTCGTCATCATCAGCATTATCATCCTCATTCTCGTCATCAACATCATCGTTATCATCCCCATCATCCTCATCATCATCATCAACATCATCGTCATCATCCCCATCATCCTCATCATCATCATCCCCATCATCATCATCAACATCATCGTCATCATCCCCATCATCCTCATCATCATCATCCCCATCATCATCATCAACATCATCGTCATCATCCCCATCCTCCTCTTCATCATCATCATATAAATTTAATTTAATTCAATTTAAAACATTATTAATTATTATTTTATAAAATTATTTAATCAATATGAAAAATTTCAAACTTTAGTAAAAACAACACACGCGTGCCATTTTGCGCGTGCGCGCATTTGGACGCGTACGCATTCTTGGACGCGTGCGCGCCATTTTGTGCGTACGCACTTTTTAAATACACGTGCATGCGCAAGTTTAGTTTTTAAATTTTGGCGGGTAATTCGTTTTCCACCAACGTGGTGGATGACTTGGCTGCTATGGTTTTAGGTTCGGGTTGCCAAAATACATATAATAATATAAAAAAATACATCTTATAACAAAATACATCTTATTCTATAACTTCTTCTATTTCGAGCATGATTCTGTGTATGCTACACTTGTCCACTGCAAATGAAATTGCACACACTTGTAGAACTATGTGTGCAGATTCCGAATATGTAATTTTTTATTAAAACTATTATTTGTTCCTATTTTTTAGTTAATTTCAATTGCACTAACGTCAATCTTACACAAAGAGTAGGTTATTTCTTCCGTCTATAACTTTTTATTGGCTCACCTATTTTGAAAACGGAAAAGAACCCACACAAGTACACACAAAAACATACATCCTAAAAAAAAGAAATTGTTGATTGATTAGGTTAAGACCATGATATCGAGGGCTAACGCTAGGCCTCATCATTTTAGGGATGGGCTGACTTCCTTAATTAAAAAATAAATAAAATTAACATAAATAAATATGGAAAAATAACGCCGCACTAGAACGACCTATTATCTACGAATGTATATAATTTTTTTAACAAAAGTCCACCATTTGAATACCGAACCAGAGGGCTAACGCAAACATATTCATTATATTTTCTTAAAAAAATAACATGCCAACCTTAGGAGAACCCCATTTTTTGGGAGTTATACTTAATTTCCATAAATAATATTTATATATTCTGGAAGGTAATCCGATTTTCTACGTTTGATCTTCTTGCACCATATTCCAAAAAGTTGTGTAGGTAGCTCTAATATTGCTTTTTGACGTTGAGATTTCTGTTTTTCTAGAAGTCCATTGCGATTAACGTGTCATGAGTGGCCAGCATTAGCTTGCACTAGCCATCATGGCACTTTAATAAACTAATAAAATATTAAGTAAATAAAAAAATTACATGTCGACCCTAACCTAACATGCAATAGTGAAGTTGACAGATGGCACTTTAATAAACTGATAAAATATTAAGTAAATAAAATTTTTACAATGTCTACTCTCAAAACCAAAGTGATATTATTCCAATTGATTAAAACTAAAAAAATTAATGAAACTTGGATACTTCTTACTATCCCATATGGGAGTTAAACCATCATTAAACAGTGATTTACATAATAGGGAATGAACACATATGAGAGATTTAAATAGTAAACCGGTATAGATAGAGAGATCAACTCCCTTGAAGTGCAAACTTAAGTACATAATTTGTGGAAAAGTTTGCACCTCAGGGGGAATTTGAGGAAAAGTTGGCTTGAAATCTTGGAAGCCACTTTACTTTTAACATTGGTTGCAAGCATCAGGAAGCCCATTGTGTTTCCTTCATTTGGCATATTGAGGGTGCTTCTAACAATCAAAGCCAATCCTATGGCATTTGTGAAAACAAGTTTGGCTCTAGTTGTCAAGGCATTTGTGTTCTTGGGTGTCAAGAGAATGACCATACCATTTCCATTTAATCTTGTGGTTAGGAATGGGGATGTACCTTTTTCCCATTGTTGAAGAACTTGGGCTTAGAGGCTTCCTTGCTTGAAATGAAAGCTTGTTTGGGGTAAGTATACTTCTCCATATGAGGCTCACAAAAACACTGATGGTTCCATCTTTGAAGAGTCATTGAGTGCATATGGTATGGCCACTTTTCCCTCTAAATCCATTGGAAGTATAGAAATAGAAATATTACCCTCAAGCTTAGTGGGCACTTGGTGGTTCTCAATTTCTCTCTTCAATAGGTTGTTTTTAGATGTTCTTCTAGAATGATGCTTCGATTTCCTCGGGTTGGGGAGCCAATTTGAGCTCAATTTCTTTCATTGTGGGCCTAAAATAAAGCTCCTTTCCTTTGGTTTTCTCATTTTAGGTCATGGTAGATAAGGATCACCTTCCCTCACCCCAACTGCATACTAAGACTATATAATCATGTCCTCTGAAAGGAGAACCAAGATCCTTGTTTATTTGGGCATGTCACTTCCATTCCCACTAGAGGAAATATCTTCATTAAGCATGATGCTTACAAGAGGATCAACCGACCATTATCATCATCTTCATCTTCATAGCTAGCAAAGAACTTGAGGATCTCTTGTGAGGAAACCCAACTTGAGAATCCCCCTCTTCAACTGGTACATAGTCTTATTCTTTCTCCCCCGGCTCATTGTCCCATCTATTAATGCCCAACTTCTCTAACAATACATTTGGTCTAGTGAACATTACTGAAGCTCTCAAAGGAATATTATATGATATAGAAAAAGTGCACATATGCAAAACTTTAATGGTGAAGACATACCAATTCTCTCAATTTCATAGAGAACTATAGGATGGAATACAAGGAAAAAGGCTACTAGCACCCCAACAGTGTAATTCAACATCAAGAGCTAGTCAATGCAAATAAAAAGCTAAGAAATTTCAATTTTTTAGGAACGTGGTGAAAACTATTACTCACTAACTACCCAAATGCAAAACAAATGTGGTTCCTTAACTGTGAAGAATATCTAAAACATAAAGACACAATTTTCATGAATATTCTCATTGCGAAAAGAAAATTCATGTGCATGTATATGAATCACTAAATGTGTGATGTCTCTTTCCAGGTGATCATTGTGAGCGGTTATTTGATGTCACATAGGCCTAAAATTGTTATACTAGTAAAGTGAATTTTAATTATAAGGGGGGTATTTTAGTAGATGGTATTGGGTGTTCCGTGATATTACCCATGGTATGGAGCTCTAGAGGAAGATAAGAGGAGGGGCAACACCTCATTCGATCATCATGTATTTTGGATTGTTATCTTGTGGAGTAGCTTGGTGTACCAGGGTTTTTGTTAGGGTTTGGAAAAACCCTTCCATCCTAGTTTGGTATCAATGGTGCAAGATTCTACCCTAACTAAACATAGGGGAATCCATTTAGGGTTTCCATCGAGCTTCATTTTTTCATTTTCATCTTCAAATTTGGGCTTGGCAATTTACTTAGAGGTTTTCACCATAAGAGCCAAATTTTATTGGTGGCATATTCATGGGCTCTTGGAGGAAATGTGGCTATAGAAGGTCTAGTTCCATCATTGAGGCTGTCTCCTCTATTGATTGGTGGACGAGTTTGGTGAGAGGGTTGTATCCAAATCAGGCTTGGTGGTTTATTGGAGATTTTTTTATGGAGAGTCGAATTCGTCTTGGGCAGCATCACTGGGTGAGGAGGCTGTGAGTGCCATAATTGCTTGGGCCTTCATGGGAGGGTCCAAATCCCTCTTTGACAACCATGTGGAGGTTGGATGGGCCGAGTATCCCTCTGGTGAATTCGTGGAGGGGAATAGAATGGTCCAAACCCTTATTTGTGGGCCATGGTCATAAGGAGAAGAGAGATCACAAGCCTAGCAAGAAACCACAACCTCTTGGGAGAGATCGTGAGCTTGGTGAAAGGCCAAGCAAATTCATGGATGACCGAGACCTTGGGAAAGGGAGTGAGAAGGGCCGTGAGGCAGAGAAAATAACAAAGGCTCTTATGTATAAGATGTAGGCTCTTGGAGGGTCATGGTAATTAGAGGAAGGTCGTGAACCTTTAGAGAGGGGTCGAGAGCTAAGGAGATAGTCCGAGAACACCAGCGTGGGGGCATGATCTCTTTGGAGCAAGGAATCCTCCCACTTGAGGAGGTTTTTTGGCTTGATGAGCTCTTGAGACGGGTACACCATCCATTGTAGGAGCCGTGGCATTTTCTTGGTATTTGGTAACTTGTTGCATCATAATTACTATAACAACCATTAGGAAACTTGTTTTTATTCCATTCATAATAAATTGTTCATGTTGTTCCTCTCTCATTTATGTGCTAATAGAATTGTTGATGAAATGTCTATTTGAGAATTTATGCAAAAGTACTTGAAAAAAAGTTTGAATGATTATACATGTAAACTTAATGACAAAATCTCACAACCAAACCATAATTTTTGCTACGTTTTCATTGGGGATATTACAAAATGATTGGGCTAATGTGAATGCCAACAACTCAAATTTCACAAGTTGGGTGTGCCTTGAAGGCATAGAACATCAAGGATTTAACAATTGTATAGAAAGTGTGATAGAAAGAGGGAAGTATAAAGGAAACCAAGTAAGAAGGAAGCTTTCAAGAATGGGAACCAATGCACTATTGTTTTTAGTTAAATCATGGATAACATCTATTTCTTTTCACGGTTTTCATATATTGTTTTAGTTAAATCATGGATAGCATTTATTTCTTTTCACGGTTTTCATAAATAACATGTATGGTTTTTAATGTAGTTACATCTTGGTTTAACTTCTAAATTAATCAAAAGACAAATAGTTTAGCTTATGTGTGGTAGTTTATGGGCATGGAATAATGCATATAAATAATTTAAATGTTATATGACTTAGAAGTTTTTTGGTTTAAGCAATTTTTAAGTAAAATTACATTTTATTATTATTAAGTTTTACGGTTTAAATTGTATTTTTAAATATATTAATAGATTAATATTTTCAAATATCTTGAATATACACAGATTATGTAATTTAAACAATTTATATTTACATTAATTTTCAAATATTTTGATTATCTTTAGATTGTATAACTTAAACAATTTATATTTACAATTTTATTATTTTTCTTAATTTTTAATTAAATTTAAAAAATATAAAAATTCATATCTTACCAAATTTAACCCAAAAAAAATTCTTAAATACCTTTATTACACTTAGAATGTGAAATCTAAACCACTTATGTTTACAATATTTACAATTCTAACTTAGAATGTGGAATCCAAACCACTTTTTTCCAACGGAAAAATCACCTTCCTGCTATTCCGAAGAATCAAGGAAAGCTTGAAATACAATCATTACAATAGGGCTCAACAAGAGCATCATGTCACTTACAAGAATTGAACCTGGGTGGGGAGGGCAACAATCTTTCCTCCCAACCACCCACGCTACAACCAATGGACAATCCAAACCACTTATATTTACAATTCTAACTAAATTGGATTTAAAAGGACAAAATTAACCAAAAAAAAAAAAAAAAATTGAAAATGCTTGGTCATAGTAAAGTCTTAATTTTTAATTGGATTAAGAAAGGACAAAATTTAAAAAAAAAAAAAAAATTGAAAATGCTTAGGTCATCGTAAAGTCAAATGATGGCAATTAGCAAAAGAAAGTGATGGACGAAACGCGTTCTCTGTTTTACTCACCGAATCACCTTCTAGATTCTCCTTGTAGATTCTCTAAGGCTAGGTATTTCACACGGATGCTTGCAATTGACTGGGTCCTTCCCTTTATCATCAAAATTCTCCAGAAGGTCAAAACAATGGGCGGCCGCTGCCCTTCCAGGAAGTGTCTGGATAATTCTATTTCAGCTATAAATTTCAATTCCAAGGTCGTCATGAGCAGCGAATTGAGCTTTAGAATTTCATTAGTATTTTGTTTATGCTTTCTATCGAGAAATCGGCTAAGAATCTAAAAGTATCGTGCTGCAGTTACCCTATAATTCGCGTTGCACTAACTTGTCCAGATAATTTACAGTAGAAATGGCGATTTGTATAGATACCCATGAAATTCGCAGACTGTATGAGACAGTCGACGAAAATGGGGACGGGAGGCTGACTGTAACTGAGATGAATCGCTACCTGCGAAGGCTTGGAATGGATATTTCAGAAGAAGACCTGAAATATCTTGCTATAACAATGTCTCAGAGCGAAGATGGTAGTTTGACATTTGACGAATTTGTTGGCATGTGTCAGTCCGTTCTGGGCGATAGACCAGAAGATGAATTAAGCCATGACGATGGGTGTGACGATTTGATGGAGGCTTTCAAGGTCTATGATATCAATAACGATGGCTTCATGGCTTCATCTGTAATTTGGGATTCGTGGAGGGTCAACAGGTAGCCAACTGCCAGAAGATGATATGCAGATATGACTCCGACTCCAATGGGCTCCTGGACTTTCTTGAATTCAAGAACATGATGACCTCTAAGAGCCCTGCAACTCCTGCTGATCTTCACAGGTCCCAGAGTGACTCAGCTTCATCTCCATAGCTTGGACTACTGTTTAAGAGGGCTACAGGTTTAAATATTTGTGGGCACGCTTGCATTATGCAAGAAAAGCATTATAATGGAAGTTTCCTCCTCCTTGCAACAAGAAGGCTCGAGACATTTGAATTTTATCATACCTGTCAATATATTGATCCTCGGCCACACTTACTGTGTTTACATTCCTGTTCGTTAATGTGTATATAATCAATTATATTGGGTTTTCAATCGCATTAAACTTCGTTTACATTACTATATTATTGTGTATATATGGGTTTCCATCAAGAAAAATAATGCTGTTATGAAAATGGTCACACTTCAAAAATTTCACAATTAGTAATATATATATATATATATATATATATAATTTGCGAAGTAAACTGTCAAGTATTTCTGTAACCATATGGCATAAACAAATACAATTAAACCATTTTCACCAGTCAAGCAACAGAGTTCATGGTACGTGTAAATAATGCACAACTTGGACCCTTTTCTATACCTTTGTTCATCATCATTATTCGAGTAAGCAGGACTACAAGTGAGTGGAGACTGAAGCGAATCCTTAAACGATGAATTCTTGGAGGAGTAAAGTCCTCCTGTCTTCATAATTCCGAGCTTTTATAAGTGTGCAAGTTTTTCTTTTGCTCTAGTTACATGCCATTTTTATGTTACGAAAATGTTAAACTAAAATGTAAATGTCATATGATATGAAATGAAATGGAAATTAAATTTGTAGATATATTTTTTTAATTTATTGATTATATATTTCTTTTTTATAGTTTTTAAGAATATAAATAATACAAAATAATTTAAATTAAATTTAAATATGTGAGTGCACTGTGGATAGAGTCATTCATTTGAAGACAGATTTTATAAATAAAGATTTGGGTGTTTGACCTAAATGATGTGCTTTTCAAAAGTGATGTGATTCAATAAATTCAAAAGTATAAAAAGTAGATGAGTGCAATATAGATATAGAAGAGGATATTCATTTTGTAAAACTATTCCATGTTATGTATCCTCGAGAGATTTTTAAGGGCTTCATTAAATATAAAAGATTTTAAAAAGGCTTTTTAAAGTAGATGAGTGCTCTATTTGATGGGGTAATCAATTTGGGGAATTGTGGTGCTGGGGTGTTATTATCCTCAGTCAGGAACACTTCTTCAATCTGCGACTTAAATGTGGTAAGGGAACTAACATGAAGGAAGAGTTATTAGCCTTTGATGTGTCATGCGAGTGGCAAATCACTTTGGTTTTCCCAGGGCCAAAAAATATGGGGACTCCCGAGTCACCATCAAATGGGCTCGGGGAGAATATGATATAAATGTGTTGAATCTACAAAATTGGTGCAGCTGAATTAAACTTGAGCTTAGAACATTCAGTGTTATTTCACTTGAGCACATTTATAGGGAATTTAATGCACAAGTTGACCAGCTATCTAAGCTGGCTCTGGAGTGCCTCTGGCTCTCTATATTTCCTTCACTAGACACTGATGGACTTCTTGTTTGGGAATCTGGATACTGTAAATATTTTTGTGTTTTGCTGTTGGTGAGATAAGCGTTTTGCTTTGATCACGTTTATTTTTTAGTTAACTATTGTATCTATGTTATTATTATGTACTATTTGATTCAATAAATGAATATCAATAATACACTTTTTTTCGCGGGAAAAAAAAGTAGATGAATGTAATTTGGGTAAAACTTTCTCCTTTAAAAATTAGGAATACATTAAGTTTTTTTGAATTTGAAGAAGTGTTTGTATGTAAGCTTGAAGATATGAAATATATGATCCATCTATTTTTTAACATTAGATTTCTTATTTTTCAACATTATATTCATATGAGAGATGGAATCAAGCAAAAATAGAAGCATAAGCAATTGAATCCTTTGCTTGCTTCATCTTATTTTTCATAAGAGATAAAAAAGATTTCTAGTGCTTAAATTACTTCGAATGGGTTTTTAATTTAATGCACATAAGAAAGATTAATGAAAAATACTACTTGTTAATTTTAGAAGCTTGGATAAAGCTTCCTTTAAAGATAAATATCCATTACCAAGATGGATCAAGTTCTATAAAAGATGGTAGGGTTTGAGAGGATTTCCATGCCATATGTTTTCTCTGTTTATAATCATGTGAGAGTCCACTAAGAAGATGCCAAGAAAATAACTTTTTTAATACTATGGGGAAGATTTCATATGTAAGGATGACTTACACATCAATGAATACTAAAGCCACCTTCAAAAGGGTTATTAACTATGATTTTATAGATATAAAAGATCACTCCATTGTGATATACTTGGTTGACATTAATATTTTCTCTAAGCCTTTGGGCATTTAGGGAAAGTTTTTGAAAGATGTAGAAATTTTGGCATTTCCCTAATCCAAAGAAGTCTTATTTTTTGATGGTTGAAAGCAAGCAACAGGTCACATTGTTTCTACCCAAGAGGTGAAGATTGATCTAGAATGGGTTGAAGCTATAAATGCCATTTCCATTCCTTAGCACAAAAAGGCCATTTAATTACTCTTTAGTAAGATAAAATTCCTTTGGAGTTTTATCCCAAACTTTGTTGAGCTCACCAAGCACACATGACAAATATGATGAAAAATCAAAGTGATTATATGACTAGGAGTAAGAGATATAGAGTTTAGGGGCTTCCATTCATAGGGGATATATGTGATGTGGATTCTAAAGGCTTGAGTTAATAAGGGAAATATGGAGGGTCGGATGGTATGGATTTTATTATGGTTAGGGGTTATAACAGTTTGAATTCATAAGGTTATAGAGATTTACGTAGATAGGGGTTATGGTAGTTATATGAGTTATATGAAGGGTTAGGCATTAGCATTTTGAAGTGTTAATATATATAGTTGTTGGGATTATGGGGGTTAGGGAAGATACCAATAGAGGTTATAAGGTTTAATAGTTATATGTGTTAGCGGTTTTAAGGAATAGGGTTTATAGAGATTATATGGATTATAGAGTTTAAAGGTTAGGGTTTAAGTATTGTAGGTTATAGTGGTTAGGGGTGATGTGGTATATAAGGTTTATAGGTTATAAGAGTTATAATCATTAGGGTCTAGGAATTATAGGAAATAAAGGCTATGTGCTATGAGGATTACGTGTTATAAGGGTTAATGGTTGGGTGTTTATGTTATAAAAATTAGGGGTTAGATTTTATGATTTTGTTTTTTTTTAACAATAAGGGATAAATACCTTTTATATAAAAAGAAAAAGAGGAGTGAGGTTACAAATTGAATGGGAAGACTGGTCCCTAAAGCTGAGAGCTGCCATGAAACCTAGCTCTTCTCTTTCCAGTCTATGAAGAACAACACATAACCTAATCTTCGATCTACACATAAACTGAGAACTCTTTCAGACATGCCTTAAATCAACTTCTTATGTACTGCAATACTCCTCTGAGCTAGGACTGTCATTCTCAAATTCTTCTTGAAACCAAAATATTCCTTTGCCATGCTACAACTATAGCAAACTACAACAATCGTAATCAAATGATGGAAACAGGTTGAAGAAAAAGGATTTTTTTTTCAAGTTCAAAGCTCTCTCCTCTGAGCAATTAAACTGGAGCTTCCAAGACCTTTCATTTTCGGGATGGGGACTATTGTATCCTGAGCCTTTCAATCACCTGTTGGTTGCGCCCAAGTTCTTCCTTTTTTAAGCTCTTCGAGTAGTCAGATGCTCCACTTCAACTCTCGTTATTGCCAATGGATTGCTTACTCTGCCCAACATCAGTTCTTTGCTAACCATCTCCCCTTGAATGGCCTAGTTGTTGGAATTGTTTCCTGGCCGGCGCTTGATATTTATCTTACAATGCAACGTGGAAATGCTCAGATCAACGATTATCTTGTGTTTATTGCTTAACCAGGCTACCTTTTCCCAAATCTTAACACTACTTCTGCCACCGAGCGAGATGTAGGGAATAGGAGAATCTTTCCATTCCACTAAGTGAAGCCACTTCTTAGGAGTAAGTGAAGAAAATGGAACCATCGTCAAACCAGGAGGGTTATGGAACCCAATTGGTGCCAAGATCCTGACCATTACTGGTCGAGATTCCATAGTCCATACCAATGCCTTTATTGGCCATGAAATCTGCTTGCTCGTTATTGTTCCTCAAAACATGAAGGAAGTTGATGAAGTTGAAATATTTGATCATGTAATTGAAAATATGATGGAGCTTGGAGACAGGTTTTCTATGATTTTTGGCCAAATTTATGGCTTTCCGAATTACCAGCATTGAATCTCCCAGGGCCACTAGGTCCTTGATTTCTTCTTTCCTTGCGATTTCCATTCCTTTGATCAATGCAAGCCACTCTGCATCGTCGTTGGTTCTCCTTCCAATTCCCCATGCAAATTCTTTCACCTTGTTTCCCTCGGGATCGAGGAGGATTCCTCTCGCACCTGCCAGCTCGAGGATACCTTTTGAAGCACCGTCAAAGAACAGAGTGTGACATACAATATTCTTGATCCATAGTAGAAGATCCTCTAGTTTCTTTTTGATGTTCCAATTTTGGGAAATCTACTTTTTGGGGGGATGAACCGAGAGAGAGGAGTGGGCGGAGGTCAGGAGTTCTACCACCCAAATTTTTTCTTCCACATTTAAGGGCTCTTTACTAATATTTTTCATACCTCTTGTGGATAGAGAGTCGATCCAGAGTGCTTTTGCATAAGATAGGACTTTACATGGTGTGTCCCTAATGTCTTCAAAGATTTCATTGTTCTTGGCAGTCCATAACTTCCAACAAATAAATTTGGGAAACGCGACCCATGCTCTTTTGAAATCTGGCTTCCTAAACAACGAACAATGATAGTAATCATGCCAGCATGCAAACAAATCATTCCCATTTGTTGGAAGGGTCAAGTTTGGTTGAATTTCCCGGAAAGCACGGTGCCAAACCTCCTGAGAGAATTTGCACTCTAGAAAGAGATGGTCAATAGTTTCATCGGCTTCCTTGCATAAAATGCATCTAGCTGGACCTTCGATTCCCCTTTTTCTGAGGTTCTCGGTGGTTAAAATTTTCCTATGAGCAAGGGTACAAGAGAAAACATTTATTTTTTGGAGACCCTCCTTGCCCCAAACATTGTTCCACTTAGTCTCCTTGGTTCGTTGATTGTTGAGAGCATCCATGTAACCCTCTTTAACAAAGTAAGTCCCTGTTTTTCCTCATCCACATTTGTCCCTCATAATTTGATGAACGGGTAGAGAGCCGTGAAATATTGACAGAAGATCATTATAGTCATGCAAAAGGTGCTTTAGAAGCTTCAATTCAATCCATCCTTCCCATCTTCCCCTATTGGACCACGAGGACAGATCGAACAATTATATTTTATGAGTGTTATAGGAAAAAAATATATTAAGAGCTATATGTGTCTGGAGTTATCGGGAATAGGGGTTATAGAAATTATATGGATTATACGTGTGCCTAGGTAGAGCCATTCAACTGAAGATAATTTTATCCATAGGAAACTGATCGCTTTAAAATGGTTGATTGACCTAAATAATGTCCTTTTAAAGGGCTCAATAAATCTAGAAGTTTTTGTGGTTTGCAGTTTTAGGATGGGTTTCCGGATAATCCACGGTCGGCATTTTAGTTGTCGACGTTTCGAATCCCAAGCTGGATTCATCATCAGGACTTAGGATAGATAAGTTACTGGTCAGGTGTATAAATAGACAAATAGGGATTCCCAATCTTTTCCCCTTCCAACCTGCCCTTCATCTTCATCTTCCAACGATTCTCCAAAAAAAAAAGTTTATTAGTGCAATTCAAAAATTGATAATGAACAATTTATATTAATGAATTACTAATAATTATTAGTCCAATTTTATAAATCATCTTGATGATAGGTTAGTTGCAATTATAACTATTCAAATATAAATAATTATTAGTACAATTCAAAAATAAAAATAAAAATTATTAGTACAATTCAAAAATGAAAATGAACATTACAATTTATATTAATGAACTACTAATAATTAATGGTATGTTGTAATTCATATTAATGAACAATACTAATAATTATAACCCTTTTTAAAATACTTATTAGTCAAAAGATTTTATCAATACGATTGTTAATAAGTATAAAAATTGCTTAATAATCATAAGATTATTCCTATCATCAATAATTCTCAAGAACCAATTATTAGTGATCTATTCATTATAAAACATTATGAAGAATTGAAACCAATAAACCAGCCGGAGGTTAGGTTTGTGCTACTGACCCGAGATTGCATGACATATTTGGTTTTATCCATTACCTTGCTTGTTGATTAAAGGTAGCCATCTCTCACTTATTTCAAGTCCCCCATCTCTATTTAGGTTGTTTGGGTGCTTTATGATTTCCAAGGCCTCTCTCACCCTTCGTTTGTAGTAGTGGTCTTCAACCGCGAGCAGTTCCGTGTTCTCCAGGAAAACATGGTGTTTTGTTTTGAGAGAATGCTCCGCGAGTGCGGAGGTATTCGTCCTTATGTCAGCCCCATGTTCCTTCAGCCTTATTTGAAAAGAACGACCCGTCTCTCCTATATAGCTCCTTCCACAAGAACAATCTACCTTGTACACCCCTTTATATTGGTGCCAGTCAATCTTGTCTTTCACCAACCGCATTTTCTGTCTAATGGTTTCCATTGGCTTGAAGGATGTCCATACTTCTTTTTCCCCAATACCCTTGCAATTTTGTCTATTACTCCTTGGATGTAGGGGAGGAAGGCCTTGATAGTCTTTCTCTCCTTTGTGTGTTGAGTCCAGTTTTCTGCTTTTTTCATTGCCTTATAGATGTGCTTATTTTTGTATCCTAGGCTCCTGAAGACAGAGGTCAAGTGGTCTTTCTCTTTTTCTATATGTTCTTTATCAGATATGCGGAAATCTCTCATGGCCAAGTTGTTGATTACCCCAATTTTCTGAGATGGGTGGTGGTGAGAGTGAGTGTGAAGGTAGTTCTCCGAGTGGGTTTTATTTCTGCAGACATCATGGCTGAGGGTACCATCGTTATTTTTCTTTATTAGCACATCGAGAAAAGGAATGCTATCGTTCTCTTCAACTTCCATGGTGAACTTTATGTCTTTCGAAAGCTGGTTAAGATGCTCATGAAATTTGTTCAACTCGTTAACTCCATGTGGCCATCTCACATTGGTATCATCCACATACCTTTTCCATCTTGCGAGCTATAAGGGGAATGAGTGAAGGGGCTTCTTTTCAAAATCTTCCATAAAGAGGTTAGCCACAATTGGGGACAACAAGGACCCCATTGCCACTCGCTGGTCTGCTCATAGAAATAACCTCTGAAGCTAAAGAAGGTGGATCGAAGTTAAACTTTTGTCTTTCCTTTCATATTTGGAGTTGGTTTAAACAAGGTTTTCCTGTATAGTTACATATAATTGCTAAACTTGATATTCAAAGGATTCCTTTATTTTATAATACTTTTTAAATAACCCTTTTATTAACCAATTTTTTTTTTTTGTAGAATCATTGGAAGATGAAGACGAAGGGCAGGTCGGAAGGGGAAATGATTGGGCATCCCTATTTGGCTATTTATACACCTGGCCAACAACTTATCTATCCTAAGTCCCGATGACCAATCCAGCTTGATATTCGAAATGTCGACAACTAAAATGTCGACCATGGATTATCTGGAAACCCATCCTAAATCTAGAATTTTTTGAAGTAGATGACAACAATCTGAGCATTTATTAAACAAAGATTATGAAGTTCTCAAATTATCCAAGGTCATGTCTCCTTTAGACAAACAGGATTCATATATTAGTTTTTTTGGGAATTTAATGAACTCTTTGTATGTAAACTTATGAGGACATGAAGAATTATAACCCATCGATTTCTCAACATTAGATTCCTCCCAGGGATGCCCTTTAGGAAAAAGTAGAGATAGTTGAATCCTCTACTTCACCTCCATTCCCACAAGGAGATAAAAAATATTTGAAAGGCAAATATAATCATCCTTGTGAGGTACTCGACGCGGGTTTATAATTTAGTACGTATAAGAAAGAAGAATAATAACATAAGGCTCTATGTTGAATTTAGAAACTTGAATAAAACCTCCTTTGAAGATAAATATCCCTTGCCCAAGATGAATCAAATACTAAAAAAGTGGTAAGGTTTGAGTGCATTTCCATGCTAGATGGTTTGTTTGTTTGTTTGTTTTTTCTATAATCAAGTTAGAGTTGACCCAAAATATGTGAAGAAAACAAATTTTGTAATTTTGTGAGGAACATTTTTGTTTGTAAGGATGCCCCTCGTGTCAACGAATGTTAGATCCATCTTCAAAAGGATTATAGACTATGTTTTTGTAGAAATAAAATATCACTTCAATGTGCTATACTTGGTTGATGTGACTATTTTTCTAAGAGATGATATGATCATTGAGGCATTTAGGGAAATCTTTTGAAAGATGTAGAAAGTTTGGCATATCTCCCAATCCAAAGAAGTCTTATTTTGGGAAGCTATGGGCCACATTATCTTTACTTAAAGGTTCAAGATTGATCTAAAAAGGGTTGAGGCTATAAATACCATTTCCATGCTTAGACACAAAAAGACCATTAATCATTCTATGCTAAAATAAAGGAACTTCCTTTGGATGTTTATCCCAAACTTTTCTAATCTCACCAAGCACATGACTAGTATGTTGAAGAATCAAAGTGATGATATGACTAGGATAGGGAGATATATAGTTTAGGGGCTGCCATGATTAGGGGATATATGTGATGTGGATTATAAAG
Source organism: Larix kaempferi (assembly GCA_027924585.1). NCBI lineage: Eukaryota > Viridiplantae > Streptophyta > Pinopsida > Pinales > Pinaceae > Larix > Larix kaempferi. Next base: position 7,579,265 of record BSBM01000067.1, read on the forward strand.
GTTTGAGTTAATAAGGGCAGTGGGGAGGGGTTCCAAAGTATGAATTTTATTATGGTTAGGGTTATAAAGGTATAAATTTATAGGGTTATAAGGATTTTAATTAAAGGAGTTAGGGGTTATGGTAGTTATATGAATTGTATAAAGAGTTAGATATTAGCATTTAGAAGTGTTAATAGTTATATTTGTTAGAATTTTAAAGGTTATGAATGATAATGGTAATGACACTTGGAGATTATGAGGATTAGGGATGATATTATAGAGATTACATAGTTTAATAGTTATATGTGTTAATAGTTTTAGGGAATATGGGTTTTAGAGATTAGATGGATTATAGAGTTTATGGGATAATTATATAAGGTTTAGGGATTAAGTTTTATAGGTTATAGTCGGTAGGGGCTATATGGAATATAAGGTTTATATGTTATAAGAGTTATAATGATTAGCGTTTAGGGGTTATAGGCAATAGAGGCTATAGGATATAAGGATTAGGTGTTACAAGGGTTAATGGTTGGGTGTTTATGTTATAAAGGTTAGGAGTTATATTTTATTATGGTTATATGAATTAAATAGATTAAGAGCTATATGCGTTTGGAGTTATAAGGAATATGTGTTATAGAGTTTATATGGTTTACATGTGGGCTTGGGCTTGGTATAATATTTCAATTAAGGATTGGTTCCTTTAGAATGATTACTTGACCTAAATGATGTGCTTTTTAAAGGCCTAAATAAATCCAATTTTTTAAGCATGTGATTGAAATCTGGGTATAGAAGAGGATCTTGAATTTGTCAAACTATTATAGATCATGTCTCCTTCATAAAGGGAGGTTCATATATTACATTGTTTAGGGAATTTAAATAAATCTTGGTATGTAAGTAGGAGGACCTGAAGATTTAAGATCCATCCATCTTTTAAAATTATATTTTTTTGTTCGATGAAATCAATTTATTTAAGCAAAAGTAGAGATAATTGAATCCTCTCCTTTACCTTCTTTCCCGTAAGGAGATAAAAAATATTTAAGGATAAGCCATCCCTTTCCCAAGATGGATCAAATGTTACAAAATGTGGTAGGATATTTCCATGTTAGATGGTTTCTCTATCTATAATTAAGTTAAGTCCACCAAATGAAGAAAAAAATTGTACTTAACCTTTCTACTCTAGATTTGAACCTATAACTTCTTATGAGAAAAGACATATTTTTAACTGTTAAACCCACTCAAATTTTACAATATTAAATTATTAACTTTCATTCTAAATAAAATAATTTTGACTTCTAATTGCATGTAAAAATATACACTTATGGCCTATAAGTATGGAATGATAAATAAAAATAATGTAATGTAATAAGAGTTGTCTCTTTTATAGCTTATATAATCTCTAGTAAAATTGAAGATTTCGAGTAAACAATTTGAAGATTTGAATCATTCAGAAACCTGGAATTCTAATTTTAAAACAAAATCACCAGGTGAATTTTTCTTAATTTTTAATTAGATTTTAAAAAAATAGACCATATAAAATGTAAATTGTAACATGTTTATATATTTAAATTGAAAATACATAGAAATTCATTTGTGATGGAAAAGTCAAAGGATGGCGAGGATTGCTAGATAATTTCGTGTACATTAGCTTCCACATAATTACCGCATCATTTCGGCATTGGGCAGAAACATCCGCGCAATTAGCAAAAGAAAGTCCGGGAATCACTGTGTCTTTTACTCACCGAGTCACCAAGTAACTTTCTAGATTCTCTACGGCTAGTTCTTTCACACGGATGCAAGCAATTTAGTTGACTGGGCCCTCCCCTTTATCACCACAATTCTTCAGAAGGTCCAAAAGGTACGTAGAGCTCTATGCAAGAATTGCAAGAATTATGCATTATGCAAGAATTGCATTATAATGGAAATTTCCTCCTCCTTGCAACAAGGAGGCTCGAGACATTTGAAAATTTTATCATACCTTTCAATATATTGGATTGGATCCTTTGCCAGTACACTTACAGTTAGTGTGACTGTGTTTACATTAATTTAACTATATTGGGGTTTTAATTGTATTAAATTTTGCTTATATTCATTATCATTTATTTATTTTTTATAATTGTTTATTTCAAATTTTGAATAGACCATCAAATCAATTTGACCATAAAATCAATTTGGACATAAAATTAATATGAACAGTGAACTTGTTCTATCCTCCTTAAATCTTAGAAAAACATAAATAATAATCTACCCCAAATTCTAAAATATATACACCTATCAATATAATATATATATAATAATTTGCTTTGGAAAAAAAATATATATAATAATTTGGAAAATAAATTACTATGAGATAATATATGATATGATCATATGTATTAATGTCTTTGTGACTCCAATCTCGAGTTTGCCATTGAATTTGCTTGAATTTTCAATAGCAGAACTGTTGATTTTGCTTGAATTTTCAATAGCAGAACTGAATTGAAATTTTTGCTTGGTTTTGCTTGAGTTTTGGGCTCCTTCCTGTGACTTTAGTATTGATTTTGAATCAAATTTGTCATCTTACTGTGATTCTGATTCAAGTAGAGGCATCCATCTTGGCAGATTTGTTACAAACTAGACGCAGCTTATCATTTTCTCCCTCCCTGCGTTTTGGTACGGACTAGACAATTCAAGTAGAGGCATCCATCTTGGCAGATTTGTTACAAACTAGACGCAGCTCATCATTTTCTCCCTCCCTGCGTTTTGGTACGGACTAGACACATTTTTCCAAAACACAGTAAAAAAAGTGGAATTGCCATTTTTAGAGCCAAACCTGGTTACAATTGTGCCTTTGCTTTGGTTGTCATTGGTGCTTTGGTTAGGCAATTTAATAGGTTTGGATTAGATGAAAAGCTTGTGCACAGTTTCCTGAGACCAAAATTGAACTTCATTCAAGCTCTAACCATTCCGAAAGATGTATTAGTTTCCCTGTTGTGTGGATTAGATGAAAAGCTTGTGCACAGTTACCTTAGCCCAAAATTGAACTTCATTCAAGCTCTAGCCATTCCGAGAGATGTATTAGTTTCCCTGTTGTGTGTTATTGGTTGTCACTGAGTTTGCCGTAGATGCATCATATAATACAAAGACCAACCCACGACATGCCAATAGGTAAAAAGTGGACCATAAAAAAAGTCGAGTTTAAACCCCAATCTATTTTTTACATTGATGGAAAGCACTCTGACCAAATCCAACATAAGTTTCAGAAGATGAAATACAAGTCCATCCCACACATGATCTTCCTCCTCTATGAGCATGGCATACTTGCAAGGGGAATGTAAAGGGTCTTGGTCTCTAAGAAGTTTACTAGTGACCCACTTTATTTTAGATACAACGAGTCCATAATAAAAGCCTCCCACAGAAGACTCCTGTTTTTGCTTATGTTTCGGATTGGAACAAATTATTTAACTCGTTTCTGTCTATGAATTGGTCGAACCCTTTTTAAAACAGCACCTTCATTCACTTTGACTCTACCAACAAATAAAAAGACCAACCCACGATAGTGTATTCTCTAGCCAAACTCATTAACATAAGGACCAACCCACAACAGCGTATCTTCTGACCAAACTCATACACAAGGACCACTGCACTGTATCCTCTAACCAAACTCAACAAACGGAAGCTTCAACTTACTTATCCAACCTAGGCAGGCATCGGTTGCCCTCAACCTTGTTACACTTAGAATGTGAAATCTAAACCACTTATATTTACAATTCTAACTTAGAATGTGGAATCCAAACCACTTATATTTACAATTCTAAGTAAATTGGATTTAAAAGGACAAAATTAACAAAATGTTGAAAATGCTTGGTCATCGTAAAGTTTTAATTTTTAATTGGATTTGAAAAGGACAAAATATAAAAAATAAAAAATTGAAAATGCTGAGGTCATAGTAAAGTCACATGATAGCAATGATTGCTAGATATTTTTGGGTAACATTAGCTTCCACATAATTTCGGCGTTGTGTAGAAACTTCCGCGCAATTAGCAAAAGAAAGTGATGGAGGGAACGCGTTCTCTGTTTTACTCACGGAATCAACTTGTAGATTCTCTAAGACTCGGTCTTTCACACGGTTGCTTGCAATTGACTGGGTCCTTCCCTTTATCATCAAAATTCTCCAGAAGGTCAAAACAATGGGCCGCCGCTGCCCTTCCAGGAAGTGTCTGGATAATTCTATTTCAGGTATAAATTTCAATTCCAAGGTCGTCATGAGCAGCGAATTGAGCTTTAGAATTTCATTAGTATTTTGTGTATGCTTTCTATCGAGAAATCGGCTAAGATCTAAAAGTACCGTGCTGCAGTTACCCTATAATTCGCGTTGCACTAACTTGTCCATATAATTTACAGTAGAAATGGCGATTTGTATAGATACCCCTGAAATTCGCAGACTGTATGAGACAGTCGACGAAAATGGGGACGGGAGGCTGACTGTAACTGAGATGAATCGCTACCTGCGAAGGCTTGGAATGGATATTTCAGAAGAAGACCTGAAATATCTTGCTATAACAATGTCTCAGAGCGAAGATGGTAGTTTGACATTTGACGAATTTGTTGGCATGTGTCAGTCCGTTCTGGGCGATAGACCAGAAGATGAATTAAGCCATGACGATGGGTGCGACGATTTGATGGAGGCTTTCAAGGTCTATGATATCAATAACGATGGCTTCATCTCCTCCACAGAGCTTCAACAGGTGCTCTGTAATTTGGGATTCGTGGAGGGTCAACAGGTAGCCAACTGCCAGAAGATGCTATGCAGATATGACTCCGACTCCAATGGGCTCCTGGACTTTCTTGAATTCAAGAACATGATGACCTCTAAGAGCCCTGCAACTCCTGCTGATCTTCACAGGTCCCAGAGTGTCTCAGCTTCATCTCCATAGCTTGGACTACTGTTTAAGAGGGCTACAGGTTTAAATATTTGTGGGCACGCTTGCATTATGCAAGAATAGCATTATAATGGAAGTTTCCTCCTCCTTGCAACAAGGAGGCTCCAGACATTTGAATTTTATCATACCTGTCAATATATGGATCCTCGGCCACACTTACTGTGTTTACATTCCTGTTCGTTACTGTGTATATAATCAATTATATTGGGTTTTCAATCGCATTAAACTTCGTTTACATTACTATATTATTGTGTATATATGGGGTTTCCATCAAGAAAAATAATGCTGTTATGAAAATGGTCACACATTTCAAAAATTTCACAATTAGTAATATATATATATATATATAATTTGCGAAGTAAACTGTCAAGTATTTCTGTAACCATATGGCATAAACAAATACAATTAAACCATTTTCACCAGTCAAGCAACAGAGTTCATGGTACGTGTAAATAATGCACAACTTGGACCCTTTTCGATACCTTTGTTCATCATCATTATTCGAGTAAGCAGGACTACAAGTGAGTGGAGACTGAAGCGAATCCTTAAACGATGAATTCTTGGAGGAGTAAAGTCCTCCTGTCTTCATAATTCCGAGCTTTTATAAGTGTGCAAGTTTTTCTTTTGCTCTAGTTACATGCCATTTTTATGTTTCGAAAATGTTAAACTAAAATGTAAATGTGATATGATATGAAATGAAATGGAAATTAAATTTGTAGATATATTTTTTTAATTTATTGATTATATATTTTTTTAATTTATTGATTATATATTTCTTTTTATAGTTTTTAAAAATATAAATAATACAAAATAATTTAAATTAAATTTAAATATGTGAGTGCACTGTGGATAGAGTCATTCATTTGAAGACAGATTTTATAAATAAAGATTGGTGTGTTTGACCTAAATGATGTGCTTTCCAAAAGTGATGTGATTCAATAAATCTAAAAGTTTAAAAAGTAGATGAGTGCAATATAGATACAAAAGAGGATCTTCATTTTGTAAAACTATTCCATGTCAAGTATCCTTGAGAGATTTTTAAGGGTTTCATTAAATTTAAAATATTTTAAAAAGGTTTTTTAAAGTAGATGAGTGCTCTATTTGATGGGGCAGTCAATTTGGGGAATTGTGGTGTTGGGGTGTTATTATCCTCAGTGAGGAACACTTCTTCAATCTGCTACTGAAATGTGGTAACGGAACTAACATGAAGGCAGAGTTATTAGCCTTCTGATGTGTCACGCGAGTTGCAAATCACTTTGGTTTGCCTAGGGCCCAAAAATATGGGGACTCCCGAGTCACCATCAAATGGGCTCGGGGAGAATATGATATAAATGTGTTGAATCTACAAAATTGGTGCAACAGAATTAAACTTGAGCTCAGAACATTCACTGTTATTTCACTTGAGCACATTCATTTGGGTAAAACTTTCTCCTTTAAAAATTAGGAATACATTAAGTTTTTTGGAATTTGAAGAAGTGTTTGTATGTAAGCTTGAGGATATGAAATATATGATCCATCTATTTTTTAACATTAGATTTCTTATTTTTCAACATTATATTCATATGAGGGATGGAATCAAGCAAAAATAGAAGCATAAGCAATTGAATCCTTTGCTTGCTTCATCTTATTTTTCATAAGAGATAAAAAAGATGTCTAGTGGTTAAATTACTTCGAATGGGTTTTTAATTTAATGCACATAAGAAAGATTAATGAAAAATACTACTTGTTAATTTTAGAAGCTTGGATAAAGCTTCCTTTAAAGGTAAATATCCCTTACCAAGATGGATCAAGTTCTATAAAAGATGGTAGGGTTTGAGAGGATTTCCATGCCATATGTTTTCTCTGTTTATAATCATGTGAGAGTCCACTAAGAAGATGCCAAGAAAATAACTTTTTTAATAATATGGGGAAGATTTCATATGTAAGGATGACTTACACATCAATGAATACTAAAGCCACCTTCAAAAGGGTTATTAACTATGATTTTATAGATATAAAAGATCACTCCATTGTGATATACTTGGTTGACATTAATATTTTCTCTAAGCCTTTGGGCATTTAGGGAAAGTTTTTGAAAGATGTAGAAATTTTGGCATTTCCCTAATCCAAAGAAGTCTTATTTTTTGATGGTTGAAAGCAAGCAACGGGTCACATTGTTTCTACCCAAGAGGTGAAGATTGATCTAGAATGGGTTGAAGCTATAAATGCCATTTCCATTCCTTAGCACAAAAAAGGCCATTTAATTACTCTTTAGTAAGATAAAATTCCTTTGGAGTTTTATCCCAAACTTTGTTGAGCTCACCAAGCACACATGACAAATATGATGAAAAATCAAAGTGATTATATGACTAGGAGTAAGAGATATAGAGTTTAGGGGCTTCCATTCATAGGGGATATATGTGATGTGGATTCTAAAGGCTTGAGTTAATAAGGGAAATATGGAGGGTCGGATGGTATGGATTTTATTATGGTTAGGGGTTATAACAGTTTGAATTCATAGGGTTATAGAGATTTACGTAGATAGGGGTTATGGTAGTTATATGAGTTATATGAAGGGTTAGGTATTAGCATTTTGAAGTGTTAATATATATAGTTGTTGGGATTATGGGGGTTAGGGAAGATACCAATAGAGGTTATAAGGTTTAATAGTTATATGTGTTAGCGGTTTTAAGGAATAGGGTTTATAGAGATTATATGAATTATAGAGTTTAAAGGTTAGGGTTTAAGTATTGTAGGTTATAGTGGTTAGGGGTGATGTGGTATATAAGGTTTATTGGTTATAAGAGTTATAATTATTAGGGTCTAGGAATTATAGGAAATAAAGGCTATGTGCTATGAGGATTACGTGTTATAAGGGTTAATGGTTGGGTGTTTATGTTATAAAAATTAGGGGTTAGATTTTATGATTTTGTTTTTTTTTAGCAATAACGGATAAATATCTTTTATATAAAAAGAAAAAGAGGAGTGAGGTTACAAATTGAATGGGAAGACTGATCCCTAAAGCTGAGAGCTGCCATGAAACCTAGCTCTTCTCTTTCCAGTCTATGCAGAACAACACATAACCTAATCTTCGATCTACACATAAACTGAGAACTCTTTCAGACATGCCTTAAATCAACTTCTTATGTACTGCAATACTCCTCTGAGCTAGGACTGTCGTTCTCAAATTCTTCTTGAAACCAAAATATTCCTTTGCCATGCTACAACTATAGCGAACTACAACAATCGTAATCAAATGATGGAAACATGTTGAAGAAAAAGGATTTTTTTTTCAAGTTCAAAGCTCTCTCCTCTGAGCAATTAAACTGGAGCTTCCAATACCTTTCATTTTCAGGTTGGGGACTATTGTATCCTGAACCTTTCAATCACCTGTTGGTTGCGCCCAAGTTCTTCCTTTTTTAAGCTCTTCGAGTAGTCAGATGCTCAACTTCAACTCTCGTTATTGCCACTGGATTGCTTACTCTGCCCAACATCAGTTCTTTGCTAACCATCTCCCCTTGAACGGCCTAGTTGTTGGAATTGTTTCTTGGCTGGCGCTTGATATTTCTGTTACAATGCAACGTGGAAATGCTCAGATCAACGATTATCTTGTCTTTATTGCTTAACCAGGCTACTTTTTCCCAAATCTTAACACTACTTCTGCCACCGAGCGAGATGTAGGGAATAGGAGAATCTTTCCATTCCACTAAGTGAAGCCACTTCCTAGGAGTAAGTGAAGAAAATGGAACCATCGTCAAACCAGGAGGATTATGGAACCCAATTGGTGCCAAGATCTTGACCATTACTGGTCGAGATTCCATAGTCCATACCAATGCCTTTATTGGCCATGAAATCTGCTTGCTCGTTATTGTTCCTCAAAACATGAAGGAAGTTGATGAAGTTGAAATATTTGACCATGTAATTGAAAATATGATGGAGCTTGGAGACAGGTTTTCTGTGATTTTTGGCCAAATTTATGGCTTTCCGAATTACCAGCATTGAATCTCCCAGGGCCACTAGGTCCTTGATTTCTTCTTTCCTTGCGATTTCCATTCCTTTGATCAATGCAAGCCACTCTGCATCGTCGTTGGTTCTCCTTCCAATTCCCCATGCAAAGTCTTTCACCTTGTTTCCCTCGGGATCGAGGAGGATTCCTCCCGCACCTGCCAGCTCGAGGATACCTTTTGAAGCACCGTTGAAGAACAGAGTGTGACATACAATATTCTTGATCCATAGTTGAAGATCCTCTAGTTTCTTTCTGATGTTCCAATTTTGGTAAATCTACTTTTTGGGGGGATGAACTGAGAGAGAGGAGTGGGCGGAGGTCAGGAGTTCTACCACCCAAATTTTTTCTTCCACATTTAAGGGCTCTTTACTAATATTTTTCATACCTCTTATGGATAGAGAGTCAATCCAGAGTGCTTTTGCATAAGATAGGACTTTACATGGTGTGTCCCTAATGTCTTCAAAGATTTCATTGTTCTTGGCAGTCCATAACTTCCAACAAATAAATTTGGGAAACGCGACCCATGCTCTTTTGAAATCTGGCTTCCTAAACAATGAACAATGATAGTAATCATGCCAGCATGCAAACAAATCATTCCCATTTGTTGGAAGGGTCAGGTTTGGTTGAATTTCCCGGAAAGCACGGTGCCAAACCTCCTGAGAGAATTTGCACTCTAGAAAGAGATGGTCAATAGTTTCATAGGCTTCCTTGCATAAAATGCATCTAGCTGGACCTTTGATTCACCTTTTTCTGAGGTTCTTGGCAGTTAAAATTTTTCTGTGACCAAGGGTCCAAGAGAAAACGTTTATTTTTTGGAGACCCTCCTTGCCCCAAACATTGTTCCACTTAGTCTCCTTGGTTCGTTGATTGTTGAGAGCATCCATGTAACCCTCTTTAACAGAGTAAGTCCCTGTTTTTCCTCATCCACATTTGTCCCTCATAATTTGATGAACGGGTAGAGAGCCGTGAAATATTAACAGAAGATCATTATAATCATGCAAAAGGTGCTTTAGAAGCTTCAATTCAATCCATCCTTCCCATCTTCCCCTATTGGACCACGAGGACAGATCGAACAATTATATTTTATGATTGTTATAGGAAAAATATATATTAAGAGCTATATGTGTCTGGAGTTATCGGGAATAGGGGTTATAGAAATTATATGGATTATACGTGTGCCTAGGTAGAGCCATTCAACTGAAGATAATTTTATCCATAGGAAACTGGTCGCTTTAAAATGGTTGATTGACCTAAATAATGTCCTTTTAAAGGGCTCAATGAATCTAGAAGTTTCTGTGGTTTGCAGTTTTAGGATGGGTTTCCGGATAATCCACGGTCGGCATTTTAGTTGTCGACGTTTCGAATCCCAAGCCAGATTCATCATCATGACTTAGGATAGATAAGTTACTGGTCAGGTGTATAAATAGACAAATAGGGATTCCCAATCTTTTTCCCTTCCAACCGGCCCTTCGTCTTCATCTTCCAACGATTCTCCAAAAAATAAATTTATTAGTGCAATTCAAAAATTGATAATGAACAATTTATATTAATGAATTACTAATAATTATTAGTCCAATTTTATAAATCATCTTGATGATAGGTTAGTTGCAATTATAACTATTCAAATATAAATAATTATTAGTACAATTCAAAAATAAAAATAAAAATTATTAGTACAATTCAAAAATGAAAATGAACATTACAATTTATATTAATGAACTACTAATAATCAATGGTATGTTGTAATTCATATTAATGAACAATACTAATAATTATAACCCTTTTTAAAATACTTATTAGTCAAAAGATTTTATCAATACGATTGTTAATAAGTATAAAAATTGCTTAATAATCATAAGATTATTCCTATCATCAATAATTCTCAAGAACCAATTATTAGTGATCTAGTCATTATAAAACATTATGAAGAATTGAAACCAATAAACCAACCGGAGGTTAGGTTTGTGCTACTGACCCGAGATTGCATGACATATCTAGTTTTATCCATTACCTTGCTTGTTGATTAAAGGTAGCCATCTCTCGCTTATTTCAATTCCCCCGTCTCTATTTAGGTTGTTTGGGTGCTTTATGATTTCCAAGGCCTCTCTCACCCTTCGTTTGTAGTAGTGGTCTTCAAACGCGAGCAGTTCCGTGTTCTCCAGGAAAACATGGTGTTTTGTTTTGAGAGAATGCTCCGCGAGTGCGGATGTATTCGTCCTTATGTCAGCCCCATGTTCCTTCAGCCTTATTTGAAAAGAACGACCCGTATCTCCTATATAGCTCCTTCCACAAGAACAATCTACCTTGTACACCCCTTTATATTGGTGCCAGTCAATCTTGTCTTTCACCAACCGCATTTTCTGTCTAATGGTTTCCATTGGCTTGAAGGATGTCCATACTTCTTTTTCCCCAATACCCTTGCAATTTTGTCTATCACTCCTTGGATGTAGGGGAGGAAGGCCTTGATAGTCTTTCTCTCCTTTGTGTGTTGAGTCCAGTTTTCTGCTTTTTTCATTGCCTTATAGATGTGCTTATTTTTGTATCCCAGGCTCCTGAAGACAGAGGTCAAGTGGTCTTTCTCTTTTTCTATATGTTCTTTATCAGATATGCGGAAAGCTCTCATGGCCAAGGTGTTGATTACCCCAATTTTATGAGATGAGTGGTGGTGAGAGTGAGTGTGAAGGTAGTTCTTCGAGTTGGTTTTCTTTCTGTAGACATCATGGCTGAGGGTACCATCGTTATTTTTCTTTATTAGCACATCGAGAAAAGGAATGCTATCGTTCTCTTCAACTTCCATGGTGAACTTTATGTCTTTCGAAAGCTGGTTAAGATGCTCATGAAATTTGTTCAACTCGTTAACTCCATGTGGCCATCTCACATTGGTATCATCCACATACCTTTTCCATCTTGCAGGCTATAAGGGGAACGAGTGAAGGGGCTTCTTTTCAAAATCTTCCATAAAGAGGTTAGCCACAATTGGGGACAACGAGGACCTCATTGCCACTCCGCTGGTCTGCTCATAGAAATAACCTCTGAAGCTAAAGAAGGTGGATCGAAGTTAAACTTTTGCCTTTCCTTTCATATTTGGAGTTGGTTTAAACAAGGTTTTCCTGTATAGTTACATATAATTGCTAAACTTGATATTCAAAGGATTCCTTTATTTTATAATACTTTTTGAATAACCCTTTTATTAACCATTTTTTTTTTTTTGTAGAATCATTGGAAGATGAAGACAAAGGGCAGGTCGGAAGGGGAAATGATTGGGCATCCCTATTTGGCTATTTATATACCTGGCCAACAACTTATCTATCCTAAGTCCCGATGACCAATCTAGCTTGATATTCGAAATGTCGACAACTAAAATGTCGACCATGGATTATCCGGAAACCCATCCTAAATCTAGAATTTTTTGAAGTAGATGACAACAATCATGAATTATACTTAACCTATCTATTCTAGATTTGAACCTATAACCTCTTACGAGAAAAGACATATTTTAAACAGTTAAACCCACTCAAATTTTACAATATTAAATTATTAAGTTTCATTCTAAATAAAATAGTTTTGACTTCTAATTGCATGTAAAAATATAAACTTCTGGCCTATAAGTATGGAATGATAAATAGAAGTAGTGTAATGTAATAAGAGTTGTCTCTTTTATGGCTTATCTAATCTCTGGTAAAATTGAAATTTTCAGTACTTAAATTACATTTTTAAATGCAATAATGAAGTCAACACCTGCACATACCTAAGCTTAAACCTTTTAGGATCTTTTTCTGAACGCATTTTCCCAAGGATTCGAGTAAACAATTTGAAGATTTGAATCATTCATAAACCTGGAATTCTAATTTAAAAAAAAAATCACCAGGTGAATTTTTCTTAATTTTTAATTAGATTTTAAAAAAATAGACAATATAAAATGTAAATTGTAACATGTTTATATATTTAAATTGAAAATACATAGAAATTCATTTGTGATGGAAAAGTCAAAGGATGGCGAGGATTGCTAGATAATTTCGTGTACATTAGCTTCCACATAATTTCCGCATCATTTCGGCAATGGGCAGAAACATCCGCGCAATTAGCAAAAGAAAGTCTGGGAATCACTGTGTCTTTTACTCACCGAGTCACCAAGTAACTTTCTAGATTCTCTACGGCTAGTTCTTTCACACGGATGCAAGCAATTTAGTTGACTGGGCCCTCCCCTTTATCATCACAATTCTTCAGAAGGTCAAAAAGGTACATTAGCGAACTGTTGTAGAGCTCTATGCAAGAATTATAATGGAAATTTCCTCCTCCTTGCAACAAGGAGGCTCGAGACATTTGAAAATTTTATCATACCTTTCAATATATTGGATTGGATCCTTTGCCACTACACTTACAGTTAGTGTGACTGTGTTTACATTAATTTAATTATATTGGGGTTTTAATTGTATTAAATTTCGTTTATATTCATTATCATTTATTTATTTTTTATAATTGTTTATTTCAATTTTGAATAGATCATCAAATCAATTTGACCATAAAATCAATTTGGACATAAAATCAATATAGATACTGAACTTGTTCTATCCTCCTTAAATCTTAAAAAAACATAAATAATAATCTACCCCAAATTCTAAAATATATACACCTATCAATATAATATATATATAATAATTTGGAAAATAAATTACTATGAGATAATATATGATATGATCATATGTATTAATGTCTTTGTATATTTATTAATGTCTTTGTGACTCCAATCTTGAGTTTGCCATTGATTTTGCTTGAATTTTCAATAGCACAACTGTTGATTTTGCTTGAATTTTCAATAGCAGAACTGAATTGAAATTTTTGCTTGGTTTTGCTTGAGTTTTGGGCTCCTCCCTGTGACTTTAGTACTGATTTTGAATCAAATTTGTCATCTTACTGTGATTCTGATTCAAGTAGAGGCATCCATCTTGGCAGATTTGGTACAAACTAGACGCAGCTCATCATTTTCTCCCTCCCTGCGTTTTGGTACGGACTAGACACATTTTTCCAAAACACAGTAAAAAAAGTGGAATTGCCATTTTTAGAGCCAAACCTGGTTACAATTGTGCCTCTGCTTTGGTTGTCGTTGGTGCTCTGGTTAGGCAATTTAATAGGTTTGGATTAGATGAAAAGCTTGTGCACAGTTGCCTGACCCCAAAATTGAACTTCATTCAAGCTCTAGCCATTCCGAAAGATGTATTAGTATCCCTGTTGTGTGGATTAGATGAAAAGCTTGTGCACAGTTACCTCAGCCCAAAATTGAACTTCATTTAAGCTCTAGCCATTTCGAGAGATGTATTAGTTTTCCTGTTGTGTGTTATTGGTTGCCACTGAGTTTGCCGTGGATGCATCATATAATACAAAGACCAACCCACGACATGCCAATAGGTAAAAAGTGGACCATAAAAAAAGTCGAGTTTAAACCCCAATCTATTTTTTACATTGATGGAAAGCACACTACCAAATCCAACATAAGTTTCAGAAGATGAAATACAAGTCCATCCCACACATGATCTTCCTCCTCTATGAGCATGGCATACTTGCAAGGGGAATGTAAAGGGTCTTGGTCTCTAAGAAGTTTACTAGTGACCCACTTTATTTTAGATACAACGAGTCCATAATAAAAGCCTCCCACAGAAGATTCGTGTTTTTGCTTATGTTTCGGATTGGAACAAATTATTTAACTCGTTTCTGTCTATGAATTGGTCGAACCCTTTTTAAAACAGCACCTTCATTCACTTCGACTCTACCAACAAATAAAAAGACCAACCCACGACAGTGTATTCTCTAGCCAAACTCATTAACATAAGGACCAACCCACAACAACGTATCTTCTGACCAAACTCATACACAAGGACCACTGCACTCTATCCTCTAACCAAACTCAACAAACGAAAGCTTCAACTTACTTATCCAACCTAGACCGGCATTGGTTGCCCTCAACCTTGTTACACTTAGAATGTGAAATCTAAACCGCTTATATTTACAATTCTAACTTAGAATGTGGAATCCAAACCACTTATATTTACAATTCTAACTAAATTGGATTTAAAAGGACAAAATTAACAAAATGTTGAAAATGCTCAGTCATCGTAAAGTTTTAATTTTTAGTTGGGTTTGAAAAGGACAAAATATAAAAAATAAAAAATTGAAAATGCTTAGGTCATCATAAAGTCAAATAATAGCAATGATTGCTAGATATTTTTGGGTAACATTAGCTTCCACATAATTTCCGCATTGTGTAGAAACTTCCGCGCAATTAGCAAAAGAAAGTGATGGACGAAACGCGTTCTCTGTTTTACTCACCGAATCACCTTGTAGATTCTCTAAGGCTAGGTATTTCACAGGGATGCTTGCAATTGACTGGGTCCTTCCCTTTATCATCAAAATTCTCCAGAAGGTCAAAACAATGGGCGGCCGCTGCCCTTCCAGGAAGTGTCTGGATGATTCTATTTCAGCTATAAATTTCAATTCCAAGGTCGTCATGAGCAGCGAATTGAGATTTAGAATTTCATTAGTATTTTGTTTATGCTTTCTATCGAGAAATCGGCTAAGATCTAAAAGTACCGTGCTGCAATTACCCTATAATTCGTGTTGCACTAACTTGTCCATATAATTTACAGTAGAAATGGCGATTTGTATAGATACCCATGAAATTCGCAGACTGTATGAGACAGTCGACGAAAATGGGGACGGGAGGCTGACTGTAACTGAGATGAATCGCTACCTGCGAAGGCTTGGAATGGACATTTCAGAAGAAGACCTGAAATATCTTGCTATAACAATGTCTCAGAGCGAAGATGGTAGTTTGACATTTGACGAATTTGTTGGCATGTATCAGTCCGTTCTCGGCGATAGACCAGAAGATGAATTAAGCCATGACGATGGGTGTGACGATTTGATGGAGGCTTTCAAGGTCTATGATATCAATAACGATGGCTTCATCTCCTCCACAGAGCTTCAACAGGTGCTCTGTAATTTGGGATTCGTGGAGGGTCAACAGGTAGCCAACTGCCAGAAGATGATATGCAGATATGACTCCGACTCCAATGGGCTCCTGGACTTTCTTGAATTCAAGAACATGATGACCTCTAAGAGTCCTGCAACTCCTGCTGATCTTCACAGGTCCCAGAGTGACTCAGCTTCATCTCCATAGCTTGGACTACTGATTAAGAGGGCTATAGGTTTAAATATTTGTGGGCACGCTTGCATTATGCAAGAATAGCATTATAATGGAAGTTTCCTCCTCCTTGCAACAAGGAGGCTCCAGAAATTTGAATTTTATCATACCTGTCAATATATTGGATCCTCGGCCACACTTACTGTGTTTACATTACTGATCGTTACTGTGTATATAATCAATTATATTGGGTTTTCAATCGCATTAAACTTCGTTTACATTACTGTGTGTATATTATTGTGTATATATGGGGTTTCCAACCAGAAAAATAATGCTGTTATGAAAATTGTCACACTTTTCTAAAATTTCACAATTAGTAATATATATGATTTGCCAAGTAAACTGGCCAGTATTTCTGTAACGATATGGCATGAATAAATACAATTAAACCATTTTCATCAGTCAAGCAACAGAGTTCATGGTACGTGTAAATAATGCAGAACTTGGACCCTTTTCTATACCTTTGTTCATCATCATTATTCGAGTTTAAGCAGGACTACAAGTGAGTGGTGACTGAAGAAAATCCTCAAACGATAAATTCTTGGAGGAGTAAAGTCCTACTGTCTTCATAATCCCGAGCTTTTATAAGTGTGCAAGTTTTTCTTCTGCTCTAGTTACATGCCATTTTTATGTTTCAAAATTGTTAAACTAAAATATAAGTTAGTTGATTTGCAAGTTTTGTTTTATATGTCATTATATATATATGTGTGTGTGAGAGATAAGAAATGGAAATTAAATTTGCATTTTTTTTAAAATTTATTGATTATATATTTTTTTTAGTTTTTAAGAAAATAAATAATATAAAATAATCTAAATTAAAATTTTAATATGTGAGTGTGGATTAGCCA
This sequence comes from Larix kaempferi, assembly GCA_027924585.1. Classification (NCBI taxonomy): domain Eukaryota; kingdom Viridiplantae; phylum Streptophyta; class Pinopsida; order Pinales; family Pinaceae; genus Larix; species Larix kaempferi. Next base: position 7,596,194 of record BSBM01000067.1, read on the forward strand.
TGAAATTTGATGGGCATATGTTCTTTATGATGCATTTTCAGTGGCATGTTATTATATATCTAATAATGGATATTGAAACTTTTCCATTTGATTGAAGAGTAGATGCATGAGTTTTTCTTCAATGTCAATGGATTTTGTTTAATTCCATTTGTTATTTCTTTCTTAGATTGTCCTAGCATTGTCCCAATATGAGGTCGTGCCCTTTCTTTTAGTGCCTCTCCCTAGCCTTTGTGCCCTTCCTTCAAAGGATAAGTTAGTTTCCAAATTTGAAAGTGCAACTTCAAGAGAGAGGTGGGTACCCTTTTAGAAGAAGAAGTCACTTTTAAACTATGTTAATGAAGGAATTAACCCAGCCACCCATAAAGAGTCAACTATTTATTAGCTACTCAATTTACCACGCATCACCCATAGAATTTCAAACGCACTTGCTTTTTGGTTATGGGCCTCAGATTGAATTTAGATACCCATTTCTCTAGACAATTTGAAAGTGATCTCCTCTGGTTGCCACAGACTTGGACCTACTAATATTGGTAAGATGTTATTTTTCATTTTTTTTTATAAATTTGATAATATTCTAAAAACAAATTTTAATGAAACTATTATGTGTTTTTTCTTAAACATGATTTTTTTTGTTATTTAACACTTGTGACTATACAAAGACATGGAAACAAGGTTTTGTTGTGGGAGGCTCCCAATCCCACCTTGCACACTTCCAATACTTCCAAGTTACAATTTGTAGGTCTTATCTATTCACATTTTTTTAAAATGATTTGTTTGATATTTGTTAAAACTTAATAACATTTTATTATTCTTGTAGTTTTAGTAATTGGTTGAACAGCTACTTTTATTCATGGGTTAAAAAGCTTCTAAACAAGTTTGAAGTTGAAAGTGGTTTATTCTTATCTATTTATAGCCAAGGGAAAGTGAATGGCCCAAAGAAGAAATTAGGAACCATGAATGGTTGGTACAAATACTTTTTACCATAAGATTGCATCATGGATAATACATAGACAACACCACTTTAGCTTGGTATGTGCAAGTTCATGTGCAATAATAGTTGAGGAATCCAAAATAGTCCACACATTGGAAAAATAACCTTATTAAACTTCTTTTGACAAAGGAAGGGGAGAACATCATTTAAACTTCTTTGGACAAAGGAAAGGGAGAACATCAAAGTACAATGTCAATTTCGTTGTGTTTTTAAATGAATTGCCTCTAGAAAGGGCTATTATACTTATCTCACCTTTTGACTCAGGTCATTTAGAATAAAATGTCACAATTTCAATTACACCATTGATGCAACATGTTAACCTTGAAAAATTTGATATGTTGCATTACATGTGCCATAGCATTAACCTCTAGAAAGGATTCTAGGTTCCACCTTTTTATTGTTTCATAACTTTATCATTTAATGTACTTTTTGTTCCACCCTTCCACTCTTGATTTTCAAAGTACATGATCAACTAAAAACATGGGTAAATGGATCGATTGTTATCTTTTAATTAGGAATTAAACTCCTAATAAAAATATATCTTTTAATTGAAAATTAACATTTCACAATTTCAATTACACCATTGATGCAACATGTTAACCTTGCGAAAGGATTCTAGGTTTCACGCTTTGTTTGTTTCTTAAGTTTGTTTCTTAAGTTTATCAGTTGATGTACTTGAGACGTAAAATGCTGGCACATGTCACTTTTGAGTTGTTGTCACTATCAGTGGGTTGTTTTTTCCATCCTTGATTTTCAAAGCACATGATCAATGAAACATGTGTAAATGAGTCTATTGTTATCGTTTAATTGGAAATTAAAGCATATCATTTAATTGAAAATTAAATTCTTTAATAAAAATATTATTATTAAAGGGTATTCTTTTTAATAAAACTGCATTGTTGAAGGGTTATTTTTCCACTAAAACGTTGTAAATTCCAACCCTAGTGGATAAAATCATTCATTTGAAAACAAATTTTATAAATAAATATTTGGGTGTTTGACCTAAATGATGTGCTTTCCAAAAGCGATGTGATTCACTAAATCCAAAAGTTTAAAAAGTAGATGAGGGCAATCTAGATATAGAAGAGGGTATTCATTTTGTAAAACTATCCCACCTCATGTCTCCTTGAGAGATCTTTGTTTTTTTTTTTTCGCAGGAATGGTTGAAGAGATTTAATTAAAAAAGATGAAGGAATGTTTACATGGAAGGGCTGATGGATTGTTCCCATAACAGGAGACATCCATGGCTCCTTTTTCAACTTTGACAAGCTTGTAATTGATTTGGATATTCCCTATCCTCTGAGTGCTATAGCACCTTACATATTGTCCAAAAAGGAGTGAGCAAAAGAAAAACATATCTCTGGTATAAACAAGCACCAAGATTAGAAGTTTGTTGATTCAGGTCTGCTAGTTCCTAAGTGCCAGTTAAAATGCCAAAGAGCGTAGAGCTGTCCAGATTTGAAGACCACAATTGAGAAAAGCATCTGGATTTGATTTCGGGTCTTCTCCAAAGAAACTTTTCCTTCCCTTTTATAGCTATGAATGCCAGTTTGCAGCAAGCCATTCATGGTCTTTGTTCTGGATTTCTCAAGGCGATCAAGCCAGAAGAGGGAGGCAAGTTGTAAGAGAAGTGAACGCAGACCCTCCAGTAGATATTTAGACAGAGATTTCCAGCATTTTTCAGCGTATATGGGTTGGTCTTCATAGTTTGCGTTAATTGTGTCTGCATCCTCCCTGCACAATCCACCCATCGAGCAGTGGGACCTGGCATTTTTATTGAGTTTTAAAACAGAGTTTGTATAGACTTCCAGAAGATGGGCTTGGTGAAAAATCCCAAGGCTATTAATAGAATGCCAAAGATATGTTGTCACCATAGAATAGTGAGCTGTTCAAATCCCCAGAAGAGGAAATTAGTAAAACAAAGAGTTTACAGTAGTGACATGGTCACATTCCAGAGTTCCATACCTCAAATGCACACCCAGATTTGCCATCGTATCAGCAGATTTATTAAGATCTCTCAATATGTGATAAAATTTGATATCTTTGAACTCATTAACAAGGCTGAGGAGGAGAAAATGGATTTTGCAGGAGGGACTCTTTTTTTTGTTGAATAATGATCTAGCTTCCCTGATGATGATGAGGGAGTATCCAACAACAATCAAGGAATCAATCTCCATTTCTCTGGAAAATTCTAAGCCTTTTATGAGGCCTAACCATTCGGTTTCATTATATGTTTTCCTTCCAATTCCCCACGAATATGTTCTTTGCTTATTCCCCAAAGAATAAAAAAAAACTCCTCCCGCCCCAGCCATACCGGGGTTGCCCTTCGAGGCACCATCGAAAAAGAGAACTCTGCAATTTAAATTGACTCTCCAGTTCTGAAAGTCTTCCCTGCTCATTCTAAGCTGCCAGGCTGATAGCTTCAAGTTCTTAAAAGGATTGATCCACTTATTTGAATGGGAATGATTGAAAAAGTCAGACATCCAAATTTTTTCTTCAACTGTTAAAGGTTCTTTGTGAATATTCTGCATTCCTTTGTTGGGTAGGGTTTCTATCCAAAGAGCTCTAGTTGAGACAGAGACCCTTCCAGGAGTAGAGTGGATTCCTTCGTAAATATATTTGTTTCTGCTAGTCCAAATTTTCCAGCAAACAAACCGAGGGAGGGCTTCCCATGCTCTAGAAAAATATGGCTTTTGATAGAATGAGCCATGATAATAATTCTTCCAATTCTTAAACAGGTCGATCCAATTTGTGGGCATGATTAGGGGGGTATTAAGACTATGGAGGAGAATATTCCAGACCTCCAGAGAGAAGGGACATTCGAGAAAGATATGTTCTAGAGATTCCTCATAATTTTTGCAAAGGGTACACCACAGAGGACCAATGATCCCACGCTTCCTTAAATTTTCAACAGTAAGAATTTTCTTGTGTGCAAGAATCCAGAAGAAGACATTAATCTTAGGCAAGCCATCGCTATGCCAGACCTTTTTCCAAATGGAATCTTTAACCTTTTTGTGCTTGTTGTTATAGAGATGTTGATATCCTTCTTTGACTGTGTAACTGTCTGTTTTACCCCAGCCTAGACGATCTTTAAGGTTTCTATGAACAGGACTCTTCTCCTGAAGCAGAGAAAGAAAAACTGAATAGTCTGAAAGCAAATGGTCCAGGGGTTTGAGGTTCTTCCATCCAATCCATCTTTCAGAAGTGTTCCACAGTGATAAGTCATACAAAGTATAGATATTATTATTATCAAGCCATTCCTTTAACTCTCTTAGTTCCAGCTGAAAGTTTATTGGGGAACTTATCCCGAAATTATCAGACAAGATTTTAATTTGTTTGCCATTCCCGGCAATCCAGTGAAGCTTCTCCTGAATGACGTGCATTGCTTTCTTGCAAAGGTCCCAGATCGGTGACCCTTTTTTGTTGTTATCAATTCCTTCAATGCATCTAAGTCTGGGGCCATCCATGTATTTTTTATGGAGAATTCTTTTCCACCAAGCATTGTCGCCATGAGAGATTCTCCATAATATCTTTGTTCCAAGAGTAAGGTTCATGATTAAGGGATCTCTCAAACCAGCTCCTCCATTGTCTTTGGGACTGCAAACCATTTCCCAGTTGAGCAGATGATATTTCCTAATGCTATTAGTCTTTCCACCTTGCCACATAAAATTTCTAATTTCTCTGCTAATTTCATGGATGACACAAACAGGAGCCAGAGATATAGAGCAAGCATAAATCGGTTAGGCTGCCAATATGGACTTAATGAGGATCAACTTGCCAGTGGGATTTAGCCACCTAAATCCCCAATAGGAAATTTTCTTTTTTATTTTATCTATCAATCCTTTCCAGTCAGATTTCTTCTTTTTTCCTCTGAAGATAGGGACCCCTAGATAGGAAAAGGAGTTCCAGTTTATTACTCCCTCGAACCCAAAAATTCTTGCAATTCTGGCCATAACTCTGGGGGGCAATTCCACCCATAGATATTAGATTTATTGTCATTGACCTTCCCATCCGTGGCTTTTTGGAAGGTGGAAAGAACTTCTTTGAATCTTCCAACGATGATAGAAGATGCACACCCCAAGAGGATGGTGTCATCCGCAAATTGAGCATTGTTTGCAGCACGGACACCTCTAGCTATTGCCAATCCTTTAAGTTTCCCATTTTCTTGGAGAGACTGAAGCTTTCTGCTCAATGTGTCAGCAACCAGAATATACAAGAAGGGAGAAAGAGGGCAACCCTGGCAGATTCCCCTTGAGGCCTGAAAAAAATTAGTAGGTCTTCCATTGACCAATGGAGCGATCCATGGGCTACTGATGCATGCCTTAATCCACCTTACAAAACTTTTAGAAAACCCAAATTTTGACATAACTTCAAATAGGAAGAAGTGATTGACCCTATCAAAAGCATTAGCCATGTCAAGTTTAATAGCCATACCTTGCTACTTGCGCTCCAAACTGGAATGAATGGCCTCTTAAACTATAATTATGTTGTCTATGATTTGCCGCCCAGCTATGAATCCACCTTGAGTTTCTGAGATGAGATGACCCATAATTTTTTTCATTCTATTTGCTAGAATTTTAGAAAGAATTTTGTAAGAAGTGTTGCAAAGCGAGATAGGTCTAAAGCGGTCAATAGATTGGGGATTTTTATCCTTAGGAATGAGAGCTAGGAAGGTGGAATTGGTAGCCCCTCCGATCTTATCCTCTTTTCTCGTCCAGTTGAGCATATTTTTCAGATCGTCTTTGATGATATCCCAAGCAGCCCTATAAAACTTAATGGTAAATCCATTCGGCCCAGGAGCCTTGTCCATTTGCAGGGACCAAATGGATTTTTTAATTTCTGACTCCAAGATTGGTTTGGTAAGATCGTTGTTTTCTGAATCGGAAATGAGGGAAGGAATGTCATGTAGCAGATCCTCTTGTGCTAAGGGATCAGTGTCCCCGGAGTCAGAAAAGAGCTCTTGGAAGTGCTAGAAAATGTGAGACTTAATCTCCTCCTGATTAGTTATTCCCAAACCATCATTATTTTTTATTTCCTTAATCATATTTTGACCGATTTTGATTTTGGCTTGTTTATGAAAGTAGCTTGAGTTGCTGTCCCCTTCTTTTAACTAGAGCTGCCTCTATTTAATTCTCCATTCTGATTCTTCCATTCTGCTAGCATTTAAGATTTTCATGCTCAGGTCGTGTTCTTGCCAAATGAGGGATGGATAGATCTCAGAGGTTTCCAAATTAGCTTGTAGATTCGAAAGTTCAGATTGAAGTTGCTTTTTCAAGTGTCCTGTTTTTTTAAATTCCAGTCTTGCCCAACTTTTGAGGGAGTATCTCACATTTCTAAGTTTACATTCCCATCTATAACTCGGCAAACCAAAGCAAGGAATAATCCAAGCGATTTTGATAAGGTCAATAACTTTGGCATCTAGAAGCCAAATGGAGTTAAAGCGGAAAGGTATGGGGCCTAAGATTGTAGGAGGAGAAAGATTCAAGGTGATGGGTTTGTGGTCAGAAATAGCCGAAGGGACGACGAAGACAGAACGAATAAGCTCTTTAAGCAGAAAGGAAGAACTGACCAGAAAGTGGTCAAGCCTGGCAGCTATGTGACCAACACCAATTCTCCGGTTGTTCAATGTATAATTCCCATTCTTAGGAGCCAGATCCAAAAGATCTAAATTAGAGGTTAGATCCATAATATTCTCCCCGAAAGGATCCCTTACACTAGAGCCACCCCTTTTTTCATCTTGGCCTTTGGTAACATTAAAATCTCCAGCAATGATAACATCCTTTCCTTCTAAATATTCTTTCAAAGTTGCTAGGCTATTCCAAAAAGCATGCTTGTCTTTGTAATGAGTTGGACCATAAACATTACAAATATAAAAGATATCAGTGTCATCCTTTTCATGGAATTCAATCAGAATCCAATTTTGACATTCTTTAACAACTTTAAAGTCATACTTACTTGAGAAGAAGGTGGCAATTCCCCTAAAGGCTCCTCTGGAGCTAATTGCTGAGCCATGGTAGGTCTTCCAAAAGTGATGTGAGAGGGCCATGACCTCCAAATCACTCATTTTTGTCTCTTGGATAAGAAGTATGCCCGGTCTTTCAGTTTTGATGATGTCTTTCATAGCGTCAACTTTATGTGCTCCTCCCAGACCCCTGCAGTTCCAAGAGACCAGTTTCATTACTTCTTTCCAAATTGAAAGGATGCTCTAGACCTTCCTTATGCTCTCCTTGTATTCTTGGGGTTTTGAAGAAGTTTAGTTTCTTCGATGCTTTTCTGTATTCCTAGTTCCATTTCCCTTTCTGCTTCTTGCTCCCGGTGGAATCTATGTGACTTTCTTCCTTTGGTATTTGGTGGGCCGATATCAAGAGGTTCCTGAGATTCTTTGGAAGAGGATTCAGGTGACGAGGACCGAGAGGGGGATTTACTTTGCTTAACCATATCCACCCAAGAGGAGTTTCCTGGGGAGGGGGAGCCCATAAAAGCTATAATAGGGCTTCCTTCGTCGAATGTTGGGGGAGTGGAACTGGGGATTAAAGTGATGCGAGGGTCTGAACCGAGGTCTTCCAGAGATGGATCCGGTTCATTAATCTCACCTTCTTCCAAAATCAGGGCGAAAAACTGATTACTAGTGTTGGTTTCCTTTTCAGGCTGGGATTGAGTTTTACCTCGATCTTCTTGGGGTTCCTTTGGATCCGGATTTGCAGTGTTCATTCTTCTTTCTTTTTTCACCTATTGCCATTCCTCCTCTTGGGGTTTCTCCTGAGTCCCTTGGATTGCTTTAGGGCAGTTTTGACAAAGTGACCATACTCGTGGCACTTCTTGCACTTGAAGGGTAGTTGTTCGTAGTCGACTTTCTGAATATGTTCCCATTCGTCCATACATACGTTGACTATTTCCGGTAGTCCCTTCTCTATGTCAACCTCAACACAGATTCTGGTGCATGAGAATAATGGGCCTTTTGGTTCGGCTTTGTCAATATATTTTCCAAGTGAGTTCCCGATTGCTTGGACGGTTTCGTCATTCCAACAATGCAATGGAAGGTGGGGAAAACGGACCCAGACAGGGACAACAAATGGGACATCCTTTTCAGGGTCAAAAGAGAGCATCCATCGATTGAGGTAAAGCCCCCTCGGACCCATGAAATAGGGGCCACTTCGAAAAATCAGATCCCTATCTTCTTTATTTTCAAATAGGAAGACAAAAAAGCCTTTTCCACAGAAGCAATGCTGCAAACCACCTGAAATCAATGGCATCCAGTTCTTCTTTACCTAGTTGTCCATTGTTTTCGGTGATGGCCAAATCCCTATGAACTAACCGATCAAACCCTTTTCACTCAAGGTGAGGGCTTTTAATCGTGAAGCCGTCGACATGATCTGGATCTTAGGAGCTTCAGCTCGTTTGATAAATCCATCGCTAGAAGAGGCCGTCGATTGAGGAGGAGGGGGTGAGGCAGCCACAAGGGCTCGAAGTGCCTCATCCAGCAGGAGCCTACAGGCCTCCGGACTCGGGTCCGGAGGGAGATCCATCTCTGGAGTAGAGTGAGAAAACCTTCAACGCAAGAGGCACTCGGAGGCTCACGCGCAGAGGAAAACCTGAAGCTCACGCTCGGGGGCTCAAGCGCAGGTCCCAAAAAACATTCGAGATTATTATTGATATGGATGAATTATGACTATCAATGAAAGTTTCAAAAAATAATCAGGGAAAGATTCAAAGTGTAATTCCTTGAGAGATCTTTGTTTGAACGAAACAATGCGATGTGCTTTTAAAGGCTTCATTAAATCAAAAATATTTTAAAGTAGATGAGTGTAATTTGGGCATAGGAGAGGATCCTCATTTTGTAAAACTTTTTCCTTTAAAAATTAGGAATATATTAAGTTTTTTGGAATTCGAAGAAGTGTTTTGTATGTAAACTTTGAGGATATGAAAGTTTATGATCCATTTATACTTTAAAATTAGATTTCTTATTTTTCAACATTATATTTCGATGAGGAATGAGGGATGGAATAAAAAAAATAGAAGCATGAGCAATTGAATCCTTTGCTTCATCTTATTTTTTATAAGAGATAAAAAATAGTTATAGTGATTAAGTTACTTGAATGTGTTTCTAATTTAATGCACCTAAGAAATAATAATGGGAAAATACTACTTGTTGAATTTAGAAGCCTGGATAAAGCCTCTTTTAAGGATAAATATCCCTTACCAAGATAGATCAAGTTCTATAAAAGATGGTAAGGTTTGAGAGCATTTCCATACCATATGTTTTCTCTATCAATAATCATGTGAGAGTTCACCCAGAAGAGGCCAAGAAAACAACTTTTGTAATACTATGGGGAATGATTTCATATGTAAGGATGACTTGCACATCAATGAATACTAAAGTGACTTTCAAAAAGGTTACTAAATATGATTTTATAGATATAAAAGATCACTCCATCGTTATATATGTAGTTGACAGGAATATTTTTTCTAAGCCTGGTGATCACTAGGCATTTAGGGAAAGTTTTTGAAAGATGTAGAAAGTTTGGCATATCCCTAATCCAAAGAAATCTTATTTTTTGATGGTTGAGAGCAAGCTATGGGTCACATTGTTTCTACCCAGGTGAAGATTGATCTAGAAAGGGTTGACTCTATAAATGTCATTTCCACTCCTTTGCGAAAAAAGGCCATTTAATTACTCTTTAGCAAGATCAAATTCCTTTGGAGTTTTATCCCAAACTTTGTAGAATTGACCAAGCACATGGAAAATTTGATGAAAAATCAAAGTGATTATATGACCAGGAGTAGGAGATATAGAGTTTAGGGCTCCCCTGCATAGGGGATATATGTGATGTGGATTCTAAAAGTTTGAGTTAATAAGGGAAATATGGAGGGTCGGATGGTATGGATTTTATTATGGTTAGGGGTTATAAGGGTTATAACACTATGAATTCATAGGATTATAGAGATTTTAGGTAAAGGACATAAGGGTTATGGTAGTTATATGAGTTATATCAAGGGTTAGGTATTAGCATTTTGAAGTGTTAATATATATAGTTGTTAGGATTTTAGGGATTAGGGATGAAATGGTAACAATATGTAGGGATTATGGGGGTTATGGAAGATACCAATAGAGGTTATAAGGTTTAATAGTTATATGTGTTAGCGGTTTCAAGGAATAGGGTTTATAGAGATTATATGGATTATAGAGTTTAAAGGTTAGGGTTTAAATGTTGTAGGTTATAGTGGTTAGGGGTGATGGGGTATATAAGGTTTATAGGTTATAACAATTATAATGATTAGGGTCTAGGATTTATAGGCAATGACGGCTATATGCTATGAGGATTACGTGTTATAAAGGTTAATGGTTGAGTGTTTATATTATATAAATTAGGGATAATATTTTATGATTGTTATAGGAAAGAAATATATTAAGAGCTATATGTGTTTGGAGTTATAAGGAATGTGCATTATAGAAATTATATAGATTATAAGTGTGCCTAAGTAGAGCCATTCAACTGGAGATAATTTTATCTATAACTGATTGGTCCCTTTAAAATAGTTAATCGACCTAAATAATGTCCATTTAAAAGCCTCAATAAATCTAGAAGTTTCTGAAGTAGATAACAACAATCTGAACATAAAAGAGGATTATGAAATTCATAAAAGAAGATTATGAAGTTCCTCAACTTATACAAGGTCATGTCTCCTTTAGAAAAACGGGATTCATATATTAGTTTTTTGGGGGGAATTTAATGAATTCTTTGTATGTAAGTATTTAATAAAATGTAAATTGTAACATGTTTTTATATTTCAATTGAAAATACGTAGAAATTCATTTGTGATAGCAAAGTCAAAAGATGGCGATGATTTCTAGATAATTTCGTGTACATTAGCTTCCGCATCATTTCGGCATTGGGCAGAAACATCCGCGCAATTAGCAAAAGAAAGTCCTGGAATCAGTGTTTCTTTTACGCACCAAGTAACTTTCTAGATTCTCTACGGCTAGTTCTTTCACACGGATGCAAGCAGTTTGTTGACTGGGTCCTCCCCTTTATCATCACAATTCTTCACAAGGTCAAAAAGGTGCATTAGCGAACTGTTGTAGAGCCCTTCCCGGAAGTCTCTGGATAAATGAATTTCAGCTTTCTGGATAATCCATTTCAGTTATAAATAGCATCACCAAGCTCGTCATGAGCAGCGGATTGAGCTTTAGAATTTCATTAGTATTTTGTTTATGTTTTCTATCCAGAAATCGGCTAAGATCTAAAAGTCCCGCACTGCAGTTACCCTATAATTCGCGTTGCACTAACTTGTCCAGATAATTTACAGTAGAAATGGCGATTTGTATAGATACCCCTGAAATTCGCAGACTGTATGAGACAGTCGACGAAAATGGGGACGGGAGGCTGACTGTAACTGAGATGAATCGCTACCTGCGAAGGCTTGGAATGGACATTTCGGAAGAAGACTTAAAATATCTTGCTATAACAATTTCTCAGAGTGAAGATGGTAGTTTGACATTTGACGAATTTGTTGGCATGTGTCAGTCCGTTCTCAGCGATAGATCAGAAGATGAATTAAGCCATGGCGATGGGTGTGACGATTTGATGGAGGCTTTCAAGGTCTATGATATCAATAACGATGGCTTCATCTCCCCCACAGAGCTTCAACAGGTGCTCTGTAATTTGGGATTCGTGGAGGGTCAACAGGTAGCCAACTGCCAGAAGATGATATGCAGATATGACTCTGACTCCAATGGGCTCCTGGACTTTCTTGAATTCAAGAACATGATGACCTCTAAGAGCCCTGCAACTCCTGCTGATTTTCACAGGTCCCAGAGTGACTCAGCTTCATCTCCATAGCTTGGACTACTGATTAAGAGGGCTATAGGTTTAAATATTTGTGGGCACGCTTGCATTATGGAATAGCATTATAATGGAAGTTTCCTCCTCCTTGCAACAAGGAGGCTCCAGAAATTTGAATTTTATCATACCTGTCAATTTATTGGATCCTCGGCCACACTTACTGTATTTACATTACTGTTCGTTACTGTGTATATAATCAATTATATTGGGTTTTCAATCGCATTAAACTTCGTTTACATTACTGTCTGTATATTATTGTGTATATATGGGGTTTCCAACCTGAAAAATAATGCTGTTATGAAAATTGTCATACTTTTCTAAAATTTCACAATTAGTAATATATATGATTTGCCAAGTAAACTGGCCAGTATTTCTGTAACGATATGGCATGCATAAATACAATTAAACCTTTTTCATCAGTCAAGCAACAGAGTTCATGGTACGTGTAAATAATGCAGAACTTGGACCCTTTTCTATACCTTTGTTCATCATCATTATTCGAGTAAGCAGGACTACAAGTGAGTGGAGACTGAAGAAAATCCTTAAACGATAAATTCTTGGAGGGGTAAAGTCCTACTGTCTTCATAATCTCGAGCTTTTATAAGTGTGCAAGTTTTTCTTCTGCTCTAGTTACATGCCATTTTTATGTTTCAAAATTGTTAAACTAAAATATAAGTTAGTTGATTTGCAAGTTTTGTTTTATATGTCATTATATATATATGAGATAAGAAATGGAAATTAAATTTGCATATTTTTTTTAAAATTTATTGATTATATATTTTTCTTATAGTTTTTAAGAAAATAAATAATTTAAAATAATTTAAATTAAAATTTTAATATGTGAGTGTGGATCAGATATGGAATTTGATGGGTATATGTTGGTCATGAGGTATTTTCAGTGGCATGTTATTATATATCTAATAATGGATATTGAAACTTTCCCATTTGATTGAGGAGTAGGTGTGTGAGTTTTCCTTCAATGTTAATGGATTTTCTTTAATTCCATTTGTTATTTCTTTCTTAGATTGTCCTAGCATTGTCCTAATATGAGGTCGTGCCCTTCCTTTTAGCGCCTCTCCCTAGCCTTTGTGCCCTTCCTTCAAAGGATAAGTTAGTTTCCAAATTCGAAAGTGCAACTTCAAGAGAGAGGTGGTTACCCTTTTAGAAGAAGAAGTCAACTATGTTAATGAAGGAATTAACCCAACCACCCACAAAGTGTCAACTATTTATTAGCTACTCAATTTACCAAGCATCATCAATTTATCATAGTATAGAATCTACCACGCATCACCCATAGAATTTCAAACACTTTTGTTTTTTGGTTATGGGCCTCAGATTGAATTTAGATACCCATTTCTCTAGACAATTTGAGAGTGCTCTCCTCTGTTGCCACTGATATTGGTAAGATGTTATTTTCATTTTTTTATAGATTTGATAATAATCTAAAAACTAATTTTAATGAAACTATTATGTGTTTTTTCTTAAACATGATTTTTTTTGTTATTTTGATATTGAGCTCTGTTAACACTTGTGACTATACAAAGACATGGAAACAAGGTTTTGTTGTGGGAGGCTCCCAATCCCACTTTGTACACTTCCAATACTTCCAAGTTACAATTTGTAGGTCTTATCTATTCACATTTTTTTAAAATGATTTGTTTGATATTTGTTAAAACTTAATAACATTTTATTATTCTTGTAGTTTTAGTAATTGGTTGAATAGTTACTTTTACTCATGGGTTAAAAAGCTTCTAAACAAATTTGAAGTTGAAAGTGGTTTATTCTTATCTATTTATAGCCAAGGGAAAGTGAATGGCCCAAAGAAGAAATTAGGAACCATGAATGGTTGGTACAAATACTTTTTACCATAAGATTGCATCATGGATAATACATAGACAACACCACTTTAGCTTGGTATGTGAACTTCCAAAATAGTCCACAAATTGGAAAAATAGCCTTATTAAACTTATTTTGACAAAGGAAGGGGAGAACATCATTTAAACTTCTTTTGACAAAGGAAGGGGAGAACATCATTTAAACTTCTTTTGACAAAGGAAGGGGAGAACATCGAAGTACAATCTCAATTTAGTTGTCTTTTCTAATGAATTGCCTCTAGAAAGGGCATATTATACTTATCTCACCTTTTAACTCAGGTCATTTAGAATAAAATGTCACAATTTCAATTACACCATTGATGCAACATGTTAACCTTGAAAATTTTGATATGTTGCATTACATGTGCCCTAGCATTAACCTCTAGAAAGGATTCTAGGTTCCACCTTTTTATTGTTTCATAACTTTATCATTTAATGTACTTTTTGTTCCACCCTTCCACTCTTGATTTTCAAAGTACATGACAACTAAAAACATGGGTAAATGGATCGATTGTTATCTTTTAATTGGGATTTAAACTCATTAATAAAAATATATCTTTTAATTGAAAATTAAAATTTCACAATTTCAATTACACCATTGATGCAACATGTTAACCTTGCGAAAGGATTCTAGGTTTCACGCTTTGTTTGTTTCTTAAGTTTATCAGTTAATGTACTTGAGACACATAATGCTGGCACATGTCACTTTTGAGTGGTTGTCACTATCAATGGGCTGTTTTTTCCACCCTTGATTTTCAAAGCACATGATCAACGAAAACATGGGTAAATGAGTCTATTGTTATCTTTTTATTGGAAATTAAAGCATATCATTAATTGAAAATTAAATTCTTTAATAAAAATATTATTATTAAAGGGTATTTTTTTTAATAAAACTGCACTATTGAAGGGTTATTTTTCCACTAAAACGTTGTAAATTCCAACTCTAGTGGACAAAATCATTCATTTAAAAACAAATTTTATAAATAAAGATTTGGGTGTTTGACCTATGCTTTCCAAAAGTGATGTGATTCACTAAATCCAAAAGTTTAAAACGTAAATGAGGGCAATCTAGATATAGAAGAGGATCTTCATTTTGTAAAACTATGAGGGCAATCTAGATATAGAAGAGGATCTTCATTTTGTAAAACTATCCCACCTCATGTCTCCTTGAGAGATCTTTGTTTGATCGAAATGATGCGATGTGCTTTTAAAGGCTTCATTAAATATAAAATATTTTAAAGTAGATGAGTGCAATTTGGGCATAGGAGAGGATCCTCATTTTGTAAAACTTTTTCCTTTAAAAATTAGGAATATATTAAGTTTTTTGGAATTCGAAGAAGTGTTTTGTATGTAAATTTGAGGATATGAAAGTTTATGATCCATTTATATTTTAAAATTAGATTTCTTATTTTTCAACATTATATTTCGAATTATATTTCGATGAGGAATGAGGGATGGAATAAAAAAAATAGAAGTATGAGCAATTGAATCCTTTGCTTCATTTTATTTTTTATAAGAGATAAAAAATAGTTGTAGTGATTGAATTACTTGAATGGGTTTCTAATTTAATGCACCTAAGAAAGAATAATAGGAAAATATTACTTGTTGAATTTAGAAGCTTGGATAAAGCCTCTTTTAAGGATAAATATCCCTTACCAGGATGGATCAAGTTCTATAAAAGATGGTAAGGTTTGAGAGGATTTCCATACCATATGTTTGCTTTATCAATAATCATGTGAGAGTTCACCCAAAAGATGCCAAGAAAACAATTTTTGTAATACTATGGGGAATGATTTCATATGTAAGGATGACTTGCACATCAATGAATATTAAAGTGACTTTCAAAAAGGTTACTAAATATGATTTTATAGATATAAAAGATCACCCCATTGTTATATATGTAGTTGACATGAATATTTTTTCTAAGCTTGGTGATCACTAGGCATTTAGGGAAAGTTTTTGAAAGATGTAGAAAGTTTGGCATATCCCTAATCTAAAGAAATCTTATTTTTTGATGGTTGAGAGCAAGCTATGGGTTACATTGTTTCTACCCAAGAGGTAAAGATTGATCTAGAAAGGGTTGACTCTATAAATGTCATTTCACTCCTTTGCGAAAAAAGGCCATTTAATTACTCTTTAACAAGATCAAATTCCTTTGGAGTTGTATCCCAAACTTTGTAGAGTTGACCAAGCACATGGAAAATTTGATGAAAAATCAAAGTAATTATATGACTAGGAGTAGGAGATATAGAGTTTAGGGCTCCCATGCATAGGGGATATATGTGATGTGGATTCTAAAGGTTTTAGTTAATAAGGGAAATATGGAGGGTCGGATGGTATGGATTTTATTATGGTTAGGAGTTATAAGGGTTATAACACTGTGAATTCATAGGATTATAGAGATTTTAGGTAAAGGACATAAGGGTTATGGTAGTTATATGAGTTATATGAAGGGTTATGTATTGAGCATTTTGAAGTGTTAATATATATAGTTGTTAGGATTTTAGGGGTTAGGGGTGATAATGGTAACAACATCTAGGGATTATGGGGGTTAGGGAAGATACCAATAGAGGTTATAAGGTTTAGTAGCTATATGTGTTAGCGGTTTCGAGGAATAGGGTTTATAGAGATTATATGGATTATAGAGTTTAAAGGTTAGGGTTTAAGTATTGTAGGTTATAATGGTTAGGGGTGATGGGGTATATAAGGTTTATAGGTTATAAGAGTTATAATCGTTAGGGTCTAGGACTTATAGGTAATAAAGGCTATGTGCTATGAGGATTACGTGTTCTAAGGGTTAATGGTTGTGTGTTTATGTTATACAAATGAAGGATTATATTTTATGATTATTATAGAAAAAAAAATATGAAGAGCTATATGTGTTTGGAGTTATCAAGAATATGGGTTATAGAAATTATATGGATCATAAGTGTGTTTAGATAAAGTCATTCAACTAAAGATAATTTTATCTATAAAGGAGTAGTCCCTCGTTCATTGACCTAAATAATATCATTTTAAAGTCCTCGATAAATCTAAAAGTTTATGAAGCAGATGACAACAATATGAGCACAAAGAGGATTATGAAGTTCTCAAATTATGCAAAGTCATGTTTCCTTTAGAAAAACGGGATTCATATATTAGTGTTTTTGGGGGGGAATTTAATGAATTCTTTGTATATAAGTATTTAATAAAATGTAAATTGTAACATGTTTTTATATTTAAATTGAAAATACGTAGAAATTCATTTGTGATGGCAAAGTCAAAAGATGGCGATGATTTCTACATAATTTCGTGTACATTAGCTTCCGCATCATTTCGGCATTGGGCAGAAACATCCGCGCAATTAGCACAAGAAAGTACAGGAATCGCTGTCTCTTTTACTCACCATTACCAAGTAACTTTCTAGATTCTTCACGGCTAGTTCTTTCACACGGATGCAAGCAGTTTAGTTGACTGGGTCCTCCTCTTTATCATCACAATTCTTCACAAGGTCAAAAAGGTACATTAGCGAACTGTTCTAGAGCCCTTCCTGGAAGTCTGGATAAATGAATTTCAGCTTTCTGGATAATTCCATTTCAGTTATAAATTGCATTACCAAGTTCGTCATGAGCAGCGGATTGAGCTTTAGAATTTCATTAGTGTTTTGTTTATGTTTTCTATCCAGAAATCGGCTAAGATCTCAAAGTCCCGCACTGCAGTTACCCTACAATTCGCGTTGCTCTAACTTGTCCAGATAATTTACAGTAGAGATGGCGATTTGTATAGATACCCCTGAAATTCGCAGACTGTATGAGACGGTCGATGAAAATGGGGACGGGAGGCTGACTGTAACTGAGATGCATCGCTACCTACGAAGGCTCGGCATGGACATTTCCGAAGAAGATTTGAAATATGTGGCTATACCAATGTCTCAGAGCGAAGATGGTAGTTTGACATTTCACGAATTTGTTGGCCTGTATCAGTCTATTATGGACGATAAATCAGAAGATGAATTAAGCAATGGGGATGGGTGTGAGGATTTGATTGAGGCTTTCAAGGTCTATGATATGAACAATGATGGATTCATATCTTCCACGGAGCTTCAACAGGTGCTCTGTAATTTGGGATTCGTGGAGGGTCAAGAGTTAGCCAACTGCCAGAAGATGATATGCAGATATGACTCCGACTCCAATGGTCTCCTGGATTTTTTTGAATTCAAGAACATGATGACCTCGAAGAACCCTGCAACTCCTGCTGATCTTCACAGGTCCCAGAGTGACTCAGCTTCATCTCCATAGCTTGGACTACTGTTAAGAGGGCTACAGGTTTAAATATTTATGGGCATGCTTGCACTATGCAAGAATAGCATTATAATGGAAATTTCCTCCTCCTTGCAACAAGGAGGCTCGAGACATTTAAATTTTATCATACTTGTAAATATATTGGATGCTCTGCAGTACACTTACAGTTAGTATGTCAATATATTGCATGCTCTGCAGTACCCTTACAGTTAGTGTGACTGTGTTTACATTACTGTATATATTGGATTAACTATGTTGAGTTTTCAATTTTATTAAATTTGGTTTATATTAATTATTAGTTATTTTTTATAATTGTTTATTTAGAATTTTGAACAATAATCTTAAAATTAATTTGGATAATAAAAATCATCTCATCCTCTTTAAATCTAAAAAAAACATTCATCCTCTTTAAATCTAAGAAAAACATTAATTCACTTTAAATCTAAGAAAAACATTAATGATAATCTACCCCAAATTTTAAGATATATATCAATATAATATATATATATGATTTGGAAAATAAACTACTATAATATGATATATAAGTTATATATGATATGATAAGTTTGTTTTTCCTCCTATACACTAATGTCTTTGTAACTCCAATCTCGAGCTTTGTTGTTGATTTTGCTTGAATTTTCAATAACAGAACTGAATTGAAATTTTTGCTTGGTTTTGATTGAGTTTTGGGCTCCTCCCTGTGACTTTGGTACTGATTTTGAATAAAATTTGCTTGGTTTTGCTTGAGTTTTGGGCTCTTCCCTGTGACTTTGGTACTGATTTTGAATAAAATTTGCTTGGTTTTGCTTGAGTTTTGGGCTCTTCCCTGTGACTTTGATACTGATTTTGAATCAAATTTGTCATCTTACGGTGATTCTGATTCAAGTAGAGGCATCCATCTTGGCAGATTTGGTACAAACTAGATGTATATCATCATTTTCTCTCTCCCTGCATTTTGGTACAGACTGGACACATTTTTCAAAACACAGTAAAAAAAGTGGAGTTGCCAGTTTTAGAGCCAAACCTGTTGCGTACATTTTTTGGTTTCCTTACAATGTAGGGTTACAATTGTGCCTCTGCTTTGGTTGTCGTTGGTGCTCTGGTTAGCCATTCCGAAAGATATATTAGTTTCCCTGTTGTGTGTTATTGGCTGTCACTGAGTTGAAGAACCAAAAAAGTACTAGTAACTACAACTACGTCTTCTGTTTAAATCTTTGATGGGATTTTTGGAATGCGTGAGGGGAATTCAGGGTAGCATGAATCATGAAGCTAAGGGAATAACGAGGCTTTGGGAATGAGATATTCTAGCATAGTTTAGGGTCTTTCCTGTGGTTTTGATATTGGTTTACTTCGAATTTGTCATGCTATGGTGCTGAGGTCTCAATCAATGGCCTACATTTCTCACCCTGGCAGCTAGCTCATAGTTGGATTTCATTATCCTGTAAAAAAATTAGAAAATACAAAGACCATAGATCCATTGTAATTGCACCCGATCATTTTCTCTCTGTGTGCGTTTTGATACAAACCACGCTATTTTTTACAATCAAACATGTTGCATGCATTTGGAGACAATATTTGCATGCTCTGTTTTAGCCCAGAATATTATTTTTGAACACATAGTTAGATTTTGCAGTATGAAAATCCAAGTGTAACAAGCTTATCAGACCTTCAGCTTGCATCATATCACTTGAAGCATGCATTTTTAAGGCCTATGCGTGCATCTAAAAAGGCTAGCTCACATTGACTTGCATGCTTTGTTTTGGCCCAGAATATTTTTTATGAGCACATAATTAGGTTCTACAACATGAGAATCCAAGTGTGATAAGTCCATTAGACATTTTCTGATTGCGAGCATTTTGATACAGACTACAGGCATTTTTCCCAAAAGCAGTAAACAAAGTGAAATTGTTATTTTTTATAGCCAACATGCTGCATGCGTTTGGATACAATATTTTAGAAGATGTGTTTTGTTTTTTGTATGGTTGTTGATGATATGAAATAATCCACTTACCACTCTCCAAAATTCATCAGGCATGTATTTACAAGGCCTCTGCGGGCATTTAAAAAGGCCAAGTTGCAGCGACTTGCATACTTTGTTTTAGACCAGAATATTGTTTTTTAGCACACAGTTAGGTTTTGTAGCATGAGAATCCAGCGTGTCATAAGTTCATTAGACCTTCACCTTGCATAGTATCACTTGAAGCATGCATTTTAAGGTGATAATACCAGAGGCCTCTGCGTGCATTTGAAAAAGCTAATTATGATAATAATTATAATTAGCTATATTTAATCATAATCATTTATAATTAAATGAGTAATTTAAACAACGACATTTTTATTTTTTATTTATTTTTTTGGGGTAATTTTTGACAGAATAATGAATTTTGGGAATTCATTATAACAACTCTCAAACTTGCATAAATCAGGTGCATTGGGGGTTGCTAAATTTATTTCTACACTTGAAAATCAATTTGAATGCATAAATCAGGTGCATTGGGGGTTGCTAAATTTATTTCTACACTTGAAAATCAATTTGAATGCAAAAAAAATCGAATTCACAAGAAAAACTTTCACCAAATTCGGATAAAAAACCACGAGAAAACCAAAAGGTCCCTTCTTTAGCCTCTTTAATAATTAAGTATGAAAAATTCAAATAATCTATAATTTATGTTATTCAAGTATTGAAATCTATGCTCAACCAAGTCAACTAAAAGAAGAAACAGATTTAAAAAAAACACAAAGTGATTCCATTGTTGGAAGACAACTATTAAAACCTATACTCAACCAGTAGCCAACTATAGTAAACAAGATGCAAATACATTATTATTTTGACTCGGAAATCCCTTTAAAGGTTATTTATAAGAAAGGAACTATTATTTTGACTGGGAAATCCCTACATTATTATTTTGACTGGGAAATCCCTTTAAATCTTATTTATAAGAAAGAAACTATTATTTTGATTTTGAGTTGGAAATCCTTTTAAAATTAAAAAAGAAATTATTATATTATAATTTTCATGATTCATCCCTTTTGGCCTTCCCTTTCACTCATATCAAGGGTGCTATCCTCAAGTATAATATAACTGTTGTGCACCATCATGCAAGTAATGTACATAATGACAACATTGTTTTTACGGTAATGAGACCATTGCATACTTTGAACCCAAACAATTCCAATTTGTGCAAACTTATATAAATTGTAAAGTGGCACATCAAGTGGATGATCTTCTTACAATATAAAGTGTAAAGTGCTAGTTCAATTTGGAATAACGTAATGATAACTATGGTGTGGGGTTTTTCATAAGATCCAGGGTCTATTCCGAGGGGTTAGAAGGTTTTCTTGATTTCCAAAGGAGTAGCAAGGCATCGAGTTTCGGTGGAAAAAAAAAATTGTAAACATGGCATTAATCTAGTACAAGATTCCTGTCATGTTAGCATGTTATTAACAATCTTGGATAAACATGACATGAATTTGGCATTTGTACACAATTGTAAGATGTCAAACTTTACATTTAAAAATATATATCAATTTTTTTATTCAAGTCTATATTCTTATTTACAAACAATTTACAATTTCATCTTGAATTTTTATGCATATAAATATAATAATCAATCATGAAAATTGAAAGAAATATACTTCCAGTACTCCAAGTTAATCCAGGTTAATGGAACATTACAATGTCTCGAATATAATTAGTGTTATGAAAATACTTCTACTACCCAAATCTTTTTACAAATTTTGTGTATATTG
Organism: Larix kaempferi; assembly: GCA_027924585.1. NCBI lineage: Eukaryota > Viridiplantae > Streptophyta > Pinopsida > Pinales > Pinaceae > Larix > Larix kaempferi. Next base: position 7,617,933 of record BSBM01000067.1, read on the forward strand.
CAAACCTCTAACTAAAAAGAGGGGTTGTATGCACCTTTTGTAGTCCCAAATAAGCCATTGGAATCTATTTCCATGGTTTCATTACATACTTGCCCCATTATTAAGTGCAATTTCAATCATGCCTTCATGGTTGTTGATTGTTTTTTAGATTTAAGGTCACATGTATTCCATGCCACCCGAGTATTAGTGTGTAAAACATAACCAATTGCATTTTGAACATGTGTTGGTAAAAATTAGTCTATCTATATCAATCGTCTCATGTATAAAGATTCAAATTTCCTCCGTACCTTTGATAACTCCCTTTTAGACATGTTGAATACACTCTTGATATGTCAACACAGATTTATCCATAAACATAGATGGACATACAATGGTGATTAACAAGGCAATTGTATATATCTTATAATTGTGCAACTGTGTTAGAAAATTCTTCCTACTAATAGTTAAACCCTCTCATAGACCAAACTAAATTATTAAATGCTCAATCTATGACAAAAACAAAACAAATGGTGCTCTTATTCTCCTAGATATACCACAATGCATAAATTACTGAACACAAGAGAGAAAGGAAGAAGTGAAACTTACCTCTGATCTGTAGGTTTCCCTAGCTCCAACTCCAAGTTTGATCTCCAAATCTTGAACTTGTTGAACAAGGCCAAGAACCAAAAATCCCATGCAAATAGATGTATTGATCTAGATCTAACCTATAACATATCATGCATCAACATTTACAAGAAACAAGATATGGGAGAATGAGCCAAGTTATCGTTAGGCAAACCAAAAAATCTAATTACAAAGTGCTATACCTTGCTGTCCAAAGCAACAACATCTCCTTTCAAGTTCTCCTTTGTTACCTCTGCAAGAATTCAAAGATCATAGGTTTGATGCCTCCAAAGTTCTCCCTTTAGTTCATGGATGGCCTCTTTCTTATAGGATTTGGAAGGCCAACCACTAAGAGAGAATGGTGGATTTAGATAAGTAAAATATGGATCAAGGAACTGAATCATACCAAGGAAGGAGGGTGAGATGATATTCGAGGGGAATCCCTATCCCATGAAAATATCTTCGAGATTCAAGATCCCAAGATCAAGGAAAATGGTTGTTGAGGGATTTTTACGCCCTTAGAACTGAGCAAAGTGCGAAAAATGTTGAGACTTTTGCGCCCCTGCAGGCATGCAAAGCGCGAAAATGTTGTATTTTTGCGCCTTGCACCACTAGTAGGGAACTAAAATATCTCTAATATAGACTTTGTGACGTGGCATTCGATGATGAAGGGCTGGATTTGCCTCCAAGTAAGACCAGGGAGGGGACCAACATGATGAAGATGAAATCATGGCTACTAGACTACAAGCGTATATCCATGAGAAGATAATGACACAACCACTACAAATACAAGAGTGGATTCGTGTGACAGTACAAAAATGAGGTTACCAACATAATATCTATGTGGGAACTAACTCAAGAATCACCAACGCAACCTGGATGTGGGAAATAAACTACAGAACTATCTAGGGTCTTCTACCCAATCCCAAAGCGATACGAATCTAACCATGCGATTACAAGGTGTTGAAGTCAAACATGGGGGAAACCACTTGATTATCGGTCACTAATGTAAACCGTTAACATGTGCGAGGGAAATCACCGATAATTACAATGATCCCCAAGGTATCTCTAGTATAGCCCAACAAATCTGAATAGATATTTTGACGTCGAACATTCAATGGATTATTCGATCAGAGGTCAATGATGAAAAACCTACTGTCGAACAAGAGGAAACATTCCATTGAGGCATGTAGGTACGAAGGTACTAAGGTTGGTTTCTAAGCCTAATTCTTGGATAATGAGTTGAATTTGACAAGAATAGACTCGTCGAAGGAGGGCCATAGGGAATCCCACATCATCGACACAAAATCGATATAGGAAAGTGATGTGAAGTAGTGACTCAAATGAAGATGAGATGACACAAGGATGTGAAGGATGACAATCTTGCAGAAAGTTGACTTAGGTAACACTTAGCCTTGGAACATATAACGGTGTGACATATGACTTGGCAACAAGGATCGACAGAGATAACAACTAAAATGTGACACGAGAGAGTCGTCGGATGACGTTCAAACAAAAGATTACTCACAACTTTAATTATGACCCAAACACATACTGAATACCCAAGAAGGAGATAAGATGCGGATACACACCATGCTCAAAGGTAATGACTCACAAGCTGCAAAAATGTAAACTCGGCTTATGCCCCCATTTTCCCCATCATGTTTGATGAGTACCCCTTTGTTTTTTAACGAACTTGAGGAGGATAAAAAATGCTCGATATAGCTCATCGTTAAATGAGTCCAACCTTGCACATTTTGCGAACCCAAGAAAGGAGAGGTTCAATCCCATAAGGGTCCCTCTATGTTTGATTTTATGAGTCCAAAGAATGAAAACTCGACGATTTTCCATGTTTAGAGAGTGAAACAATCTAAAGAAGACTTCGAAGTTGGAATTTTCGTAAAGTTAGTCCCCAGACCCGAAAAGTATAAAATAATGTCTGGAAGAACTCTCTTAGTCAAAGGTTGACTAAGGTGTACCTTTTTCGTAAAGAGTCTACGCAGTCTGAAAAAGGGATAAACTACCACTGAAGAGGTCCTTTCAAATACTTTGACAAGTGTGAAAGAGACAAGTTCACTTGGCAATATTTTCTTGTTTCGAGTGTCTGAAAAGAGCCTAAAGAAAACTCCAGGGGTTCTGTTTTCATGAGTTAATCAACTTAGTCAGAAAAATGGATAAAATAATACTAAGATAATACTTTCCTCATTGTTTTATGAGCACGATTAAAGCAGACTAATATCGACACCGTTTTACTTATGTTTAACAAGCACGACCCAAGTGTGAAAAGCGCTTGGAATCCCTTTCATATTTCATATCCAGAGCACAAAAGAGATAAAGTGAGCTCGAAAAAAGGTCAACAAACAACTCCACCAGTATAAACTCCTTGGATAAACCTATCGAAATCTAGTCAAAAACCCTAGGAAGCAACATTAGAAGATAATGTGTGTGAAAAAAAATTTAAACAAAGGTCATTAATGCAAAAATAGGTAAAAAAATAACTAGTTTGGGCTATATAAGGAGAGTAAAATGAAAAACCATTCATTGTTACTTGGTCATTTTTACCTCAAGGAGAGTTTTACCTTTGTTGGGAGCCAAACTTCAACTGAAGATATCGGGAGATCCAGGGCACCATTCGAGCCACCATTCGAAGTAGGTTAGTCCTCTCACTCTTCTCTTTCATTTGAATGCCTTAATTTAATACTGAGTTGTGGATTTGCAAGGGCCCCAGGGAAAAAAATTAAGCGGCCATAAATTTTCGTGCCCTCCCTATATTGAGGAGCGCAATTTTTTTTGTATTTTCGCGCTATGGTGTATGTTGTGGGCGCGAAAATGGTCAGTTTTCACGTCCTGTATAGCTGTTGGGGTTAAAAAATCCACAGATTCAAACTTTAAAAACTTGCCCCCATCTCATTTAGAAAAAAATGACTCCAAGGTTCTAGTCCTAGGTTTCTTTGATGATTTTCAGGGGTTTCCAAGAGAGAAGAGCGAGAATGATTGACTGGAAAGAAATAGATCATGAAGGGGAGGTATGAGATTCCCTCAATGATGATAACACTTTGTCTGCACTGAGAGAGTGTGGATTGTTGAAATTCTTCAAGACAAGAGGGATCCAAAAAAAGGGAAGCTTCTAAATCACATCATAGAGATGTGGGATGTGGATCTACAAGATTTCCGTATAGGGGAGCACATCCTTGAGATAGAGCTTGAGGATAGATATTTCTTAACTGGTCTCTCTAAAAGAGGGGCACGAGTCAACTTAGCAGGACACCATAGTACTAAAGAGACTATGAAAGACTACATAGCCCAATACTGCAGGCAAGGATCGCGCAAGAAAAGCAGAGAAATACTTACAGCCGATGTGATAGATCTTCCCTTGAGGATGATTTTGTACACTCTTGTTCAAGTGGTTGGATGTGTAGGGTCTTATCATGTGACCAAGGCCCAATTGACTTATTTCTTGGAATGTCTCAAGCCAAAATCTATTCAACTGGTGTGAAGGGGTGTTGGTCAACATTAAGGACCAAGTTACCAAATGTCATAACGGAAGTATTAAGAAGTTTGGGTATGGGAGTATCTTGGTTACCTTCTTCTTATAGAGGGTCCCATTACTACACCCACAGATAGAGAGACCTCGTCATCCTTCATCTAAGCCATGGATGGGGAGATGGAGTGACTGTGCAGGGTGGCTTGGTGGGCTACAAGTCCTAGAATTTGGTGAGAACTTATTTTCCTGGCTAGAGGAGCAGATTTTGATGATTGAGGATTATCCCTATGTTGGGGTAGACTTCCGGGGTGATATTGACTTGGATTTGATAGAAGATGATGACTGGGATGAGTCAGGTATGTGACCTTTAAACACGTGTTTTTGTTTTGAATTTTTTAAGTTGTATGTAATATATTTTGTTTTTTTTTTGCGTAAAAGACCTAATATGTGCACGTGTAATGTTGCAGATCGCGGACCTATGAGGCCAACAAGATCTTCACGACTGCGGTGACGAGGGGAGGAGTACCAGGTAGATGAATACGAGGTAGGGGGATTCCACGATGTAGAGTGGAATCTCAATGGATTGACCATGGGAATTCCTCCAATGAGGATGCTTGAGGTTCCCTACCATCTTCATAGGCATACCGTGGGTGTGCCGGAGTGTATTGGCAGATTGCTTCGCCGTATTGCTAGGGAAATAGTATGATATCACGAGCATCGTTCTCCTCGTGATTAGATCTTAGCAGTAACTTTAGTTTAGCGTTAGCGGCATTTGTAGGATATGTAGGCCATAGTGCCAATTTTTGTATGGGCCATGATCCCGATTTTTTTCTATTGACGCATTTTGATACTATATGTGACATGATGATTTTTTTTTTACATGATATATACATGGACCTATCTCTAATGTTTATCTATGATGATTTGTATGTTACATTTTTATATGTTTTTTAATGATGACATTGATTATGTGTGAGCTATCTATGCCCATTCAACATGTAGTTAGCTAATGAATCAACTCTTGTGTTCAATTGCCTTGGTATATGTTGATATAAAATATAGTCAAATGATCTTTCAAGGAGGCATATCCTTCGATACAAACTAAGTAATGTGGGATCACGAATGGTATAAATGCGGTTTAGTTGAGAGACCACGAGTTGAGAGTATGGGTAGACTATGATATGGTGGATTCCAAGAGAAGATACTTCAGTTAGAAGTCCAATAACTGCATGATACTCCACTATTTTATTCATTGCGAGGCCTAAGTAGATTCCACTCGAGGATGTCAACTCGCCAGTAGGGGATTAAAGTACCTATGCTGCAGAAGCGAGGTTCTGGGTATGTCGAATAGCACCGTATGCAAATTCGAAGTACGCTGACATCTGCACATGCAAGCACAAATCGAGATAAATAGTTGTGAACGAGATAGGATTCAGACATGCAAAAAGGAAATCAAAATCACACTATAAATACACTATATACAAAGTTTTTTACGCATGATGAACTTACACATAAAATCTCTTCAAGTAAATCCCATTACGAGGCTCTCCCAAAGATATGCCATCGCAATCAACTAGCTCGTAAGATCCCCTTGCTAACACTCATTTAACAATGTAGGGACCGTACCACATTGATTCTAACTTGCATTTACCTAGTTTATCATGCATTTGATCATAGGTCAAGACTAGGTTGCCTTCATTAAATACACGAGGTTGGACGGATTTATCATATTGAACCTTAATGCACTTTTTGTGATCCTCGTTAGCGAGTGCATCATCGCGATGAGTTTTATCGAGCTTGGTTAGGTATAAAAATCGTTCTTCCTCGGTGGAAGTGCTTGGAAAGAGTTCAACAACCAGTTTGAGGGATGGAATTTCACATTCAATTGGAAGTATATATTCCAGGCCATAGACCAACTGAAATGGTGTGAACCCAGATGCATTTTTGACTGAAGTCCTGTAGGCCCAAAGAGCCGAAAATAGTGCTATGTGCCATTTTGATTTATGGCTTCCCACCATGCGCTAGATCATTTTTTTCAAGATTTTATTGATTGCCTCTACTTGTCCATTTTACTGGGGGTAATAAGGAGTTGATTTTTCATGACGAAAACCCAATTTGGTACTTAGTTCAACCATCATATGATTCCTAAAATGGGAACCATGATCGGTTACAACGGCTTGAGGGAATCCAAACCTTGCAATTATATGATTGAATATGAAAAGTGCTGTCTTTTTGTCGTCTTCAGCATATGTAGGCATACTTTCAACCCATTATGTAAAATAGTCAATAGCCATGATGACATAACTATGCCCCCCGGCTGAAGTAGGCTTACAATGCATAAAATCGATACCCCATTTTGCAAAGGGGCCAACAACAATAACAAGATGGAGTGGAGCTAGATGGGAGTGCTTCTTAGAGTGAAAGAATTGACATGGGGGGCACTTCATGAATGCTTCAATGCAATCTTTGAAGATGGAAGGCCAAAAGTAGCCCGCATGCAAAATTTTCTGCGTTGTAGCCATCCCAAAGAGATGACCGCCCCAAGATCCAGAGTGGTAGTCATTAAGTATGCGTTCAACTTCATCGATAGTTAAGTATCATCGTAAAACGAAATCGATACCATGACAGTATCACTAATGATAAGGTAATATTTAGTGTGGTTTGGGATACGACGTCGCTCACCATGATTAAAGTCATACCGAAAGCATTGGGTTTGGAGATATAAAAGAATGTCTCCATACCATGGATCAGTCGTGCTAATGAGGAACAATGAATCGTCAGTAAGAGAGTCAATGGGCTTAGATTGGTCATTTAAATGAGGCAGAGCAGAAATGAGCTCAGCAAAGACCAAATATTTTTTGAATTTTTCTTTCGCAAAGTCTAAATTGAACTCTTGGAGGACAACAATCCAACAGGAATATTTCCCCCCTAGCACTTGATGTGTTAGGATATAGTACATGGGATTAAAGTTGGCAATAACAATGGTCTTGCAGAGCAAGATATAGTGTTAGAATCTCGGGATCGCAAAAATAGTTTCCAACGCCAGTTTCTCCATAGTTGAATGGCGTGTTTCGGAGTTGACGAGAATCTTACTGAGATAGTAAATCCAATGTTCTTGACCACTACCGTCTTCTTTCACTAACACCATTCTAATAGTGGAAGTACAGGTGGCGAGATATAAGATGTAATCCTGTGTATAGTTGGGGGATTGTAACACAGGAGCATTATTTAGGGATTTTTTTCAGATTATCAAAAGACTGTTGAGCTTCATTATCTCAAATGAAGGGTACATCCTTTTTAAGAAGTTTCATATAGCCCCGAGTGATCTTGGCGAAATTACAGATAAAGCGGTGTAAAAAGTTTGTGTGCCCTTGCAAACTTTGGAGTTCTAGGGTACTAGTGGGTGAAGGTAAGGCTAAAATAGCTTCAACCTTCAGTGGATCAAGGCGAATGCCATCCTTGGAGATTATGAAACCTAATAATCTATTGGCTTCAACAAAAAATACACATTTGTGAGGATTCAAGCGAATGTTGTAGTGGCGACACTGTAGAAAGATGGCGCTCAAATGTTTGGGATGGTCTTCTCGCAAGGGAGAATGAGCAGGTAAGTCATCCAGATAAGGTTCCACAAGATGCTTGATATCATGAAATGTGTAAGACATGACCCGTTGAAAAGTATCTCCAGTGTTCTTGTGTTAGGAACCCATGTCAACCCTTCTATTTACTTTGTTAGTATATTGTTGTTGGACGCATATGCTTTGTAAGTCGTCCCATAGTATTTGTTGATCCATAGTTTGTATTATTGTTGTTGGACGCATATGCTTTGTAAAGTATTTGTTGATCCATATTTTGTATTGGCCCATGGTTTTTATTGACACATGGTATTGACCCATGGTATTGGTGCCTAGACTTAGTATATAAGTTGGTGTTGAGACCAATGAAGGCACCGTGAAGTTAATTGTATTGAGCTTGCTCAAAGGAGGTTGCCCCCTCGAAGTGGCCTGCGATCAATATAAAAGTGATTTTGAGTTCTGTTATTTCTGCTATCTCGTGTGTTTTCATTAATTAATTATTGCAGGTTCTTCACATCTAGTATCATAGCACTTTCTTGGGCTCGTCGAGTGAAATTTCTGTCAAATTTTTTTTTCGCATCTGTCGCAACTTTGGATCTAGGAATAATCCTTATCTGCTTAACTGTGGGAAGTACTTGGGAATAAGCCCTAAAACTCATTGTGAGGAGTACTAGAGGAACCCCGAAGTAGCTGGCCCAGTGAGAGGACCTACCAGCGAAAAGGGCAACGACCCCTACCTGATTGACTAGTTCCCACCCGTGAGGTAAACCAAGAGCTGTCATTTGTGGCAAAGCGGTTATCAGTTTTACCTGAGCCGTGGAGTGAGGGGTACTACCCCAATACGCAAGCCGTTAGACAACATTCGTGGCCGAGTGAATCCCTTAAACCGATAGGAAGCCGCACATACCTGGGGTCCATATCTATTTTCAGCTGATAAATCACAGATTTCCTCTATCCAGAATTGCTACCGATCACTTCCGTGTCGTTTCAGATCCATCTATTGCGGATCCCTTCCGCGCCGTTGCCGATCCATTTCAAAAAAAAAAAAAAGTTTAAAATTCTGTTTTTCTGCCATATCTCCCTTGTTTTACCTCTGTTTCCCTTGAAACTTCTCTGACACCCCTGTAATCCCATTCTGCATCTTTCATTCCTGAGAACCCTATCCCAAATTCCACTTTCCAACACCCGAAATCTCACATTTGTCTATTTTTAGGGTTTTCCATAACTTCTTCAATTTTCGCCTAATTGCCTTCAAATTTTACCACAGAGTTCCTTTCCTAATTCTGCTTCTTTGTCCCTCTTTGCCAAATTTTCTCGTTCTTTCACCCCGCTTCTGAAATCCTCCTTTTCTGCTTCCTTGTCCTTTCGACAATGTCTAAAACCTAGTCAAACCCCAATTACCCTTCCGATTTTGTCCCAAATCCAGATTTTCCTTTACTGTTTGTGTTTTTCTATCCATCCCCCCCTGACCCCCCCCCCAAAAAAAAACTCTTGGTTATGGTTGTCACCCGCGCAGGAGCAAAAACCATGGAGGAAGCACTTGCAGCCATCCAAACCAAACTCCAAGATCTGGATGAAAAATTTCTCAGCCTCCATCTTCAGCATTCAGCCATGAACAATAACTGACAGCCAGAATCTTTTGCAGCCACCGGGTTCTCTTCTTCCATCAATTTTCGTGGGTTGAAGCTTGATTTTCCTCGCTTCAATGGTACTGATCCGACTAGATGGATATACCGAGCAGAACAATATTTCAGTCTACATAATACTTTTGATGTCCAGAAAGTTCCACTTGCATCTTTTCATTTGGAACAGGAATCCCTTCAATGGTACCGTTGGTACATCAAAGCTCATCCCGAGCCAAACTGGGCAGATTTTTGCCAACTCCTTTTGCCACGATTTGGTCCTAGTGATTTTGAGGACTTGAGCACTCACTAAAATTCACCAAATTGGCACAGTGAGAGAGTATCAGACAGAATTTGAGAAACTGGCCAATTAGACAGAAGGATTGTCTGATGAATTCTACAGGAGTTGTTTTATCAGTGGTCTCAAGGATGAAATCCGCTCAGAGGTTAAAATGTTTTATCCCAAAACAATGATGGAAGTCCTAGGTTTGGCTAAGTTGGTAGAAGACAAAATTGCAGTCCAACAACGCTCCAAACCCACTTTTGTTCCATTCCGAAATATGGGTTCTCAACAACCTCCCATCCCGCCAGCTCCTCGACCAACTCCTATTAAGCATTTGTCTGAAATCAAGATGCAAGCACGCCGAGAAAAAGGGCTTTGTTATAATTGTGATGAGAAATTCACTCGGGGACATAGATGTGTTCAACAAAAGCTCTATCTCTTGGATGTGGATTCTCCGCTTGACTCTGAACTTGGTGAAGAAGCTCCAGATACAATAGATGATCAGGTCGACATTTAGCACCCGCCTGTTGACACCCCATCTCAGGACGACCCACCCGAGATCTCTCTCCATGCTGTAACCGGCGTCACCACCCCACAAACAATGCGGGTCAGGGGATACTTCAAGAAGCTCCCTCTTACCATACTCATTGATTTTGGTAGCACTCATAACTTCATTGACCCTCGGATTGCCAAACAGGATGTTTTTTTGTCCATCCTTGCTCCAACTTTGAATTCATGGTTGTCAATGGGGGCACCTTACCTTGCAAGGGGAAGTGTCACAATGTTCGTATCTCTATGGAAGATTATAACCTACGCTCTGACATGTTTGCCTTGTCCTTAGGTGGATGTGATGTGGCTTTGGGCGTTCAATGGTTACGCACACTTGGCCCCATCTTATGGGATTTTGCTGAACATTGGATGCAGTTTTCAGTCAATGGGACACAACACAAATTTATGGGCTTACAAACAGGGTCTCTCCGCATCATCAATTCACATCGCCTAGAAAAGATCCTTAAGAAGAATTCACATGGTGTCATCGCTCAACTCCATTCCATTCAGATGCACCCACCAACGGTCTCCAATACTTCCTTGGATCAATCTGCAGGTGTCTTTGTTGCACCAGTGGGCTTGCCGCCTTCACTAGACCTTTCCGGTAAGCATTTAGCCACATCTACATATCAACAGGAAATGATGGCTATTTTGCATGTAGTATAGAAGTGGAAACCATCCCTATTAGGAAATTATTTATGCATCAAGATTGATCTCCAGAGTCTGGAACATTTTCTAGAAGAATGGGTCTCCTCCCCAACACACCGACAATGGGTTATCCAACTCATGGGTTATGACTATGCGATCACTTACAAGAAGGGTAAGGATAATATGGTGCCAAATGCTCCTTCTCGCAAATTTGATGACCTTATTTCTCTTACATCTATTTCTCTGCTTGTTCCAAATTGGTTGCAATATGTTCAACAGGGCTATCTCTTCTATGCACTCCATGCTTCTTCATCGGCAAGGCACTCTGGGTTCCTCAAAACCTATGACCAGGAACAATTTAACTTCTTTTGGCAGGGATTGAAAATGAAAATTCACCAGATGGTGGTTGAGTGTGATACTTGCTAGGTCAACAAGGGTGAAACGACACTCCTTTCCGGATTGCTCGAACCCTTTCCCATCCCTAAACAGATTTGGACAACTATTTCTATGGAATTCCTAGAAGCGCTCCAGTGGTAGAATACCACATCTAAAAGGACACCATATGAAGCAGTTTATGAACAGGAACCACCAGTTCTTCTTCCATACATGCTTAGCAGCTCCCCAGTTCAGGCAATTGACTCGGTTCTTTGAAACTGTGATCAGATTCTTCTCATTCTGCAGGACAACCTTCACATGGCAAGAATTCGACTGAAACAACAAGCCGATCAACACCATTCTGCGCGCACTTTTCATGCAACTGATATGGTCCTTCTTTAGCGTCAGTGGGCCGGAATGCAACCCGAGGATGCTACAGGGGAACCACTCCTTCAGATTCTGCATCAATTTCCACATCTAAAGCTTTGAGGACAAAGCTTTTTCTAAGGGAGAGGGGATGTTAGGAACCCATGTCAACCCTTCTATTTACTTTGTTAGTATATTATTGTTGGATGCATATGCTTTGTAAGTTGTCCCGTAGTATTTGTTGATCCATAGTTTGTATTATTGTTGTTGGACGCATATGCTTTGTAAAGTATTTGTTGATCCATATTTTGTATTATCCCATGGTTTATATTGACACATGGTATTGACCCATGGTATTGGCCCCTAGACTTAGTATATAAGTTGGTGTTGAAACCAATGAAGGCACCGTGAAGTTAAATGTATTGAACTTGCTCAAAGGAGGTTGCCCCCTCGAAGTGGCCTGCGATCAATATAAAAGTGATTTTGAGTTCTGTTATTTCTGCTATCTCGTGTGTTTTCATTAATTAATTATTGCAGGTTCTTCACATATTGAGGCCAAAAGGTAACTTGCGATACGCAAAGGTTCCCCATGGGAAGATGAAAGTTGTCTTATGCTGTTCAACTGGGAGTATCTCAATTTGATTATAGCTAGAGAAGCCATCCATGAATGAAAAGATGACACTCCCGGCACAGTTATCGATAATTTGGTCGATGAAGGGGGTCAGATAGTTGTCCTTAGGAAAATATTTGTTCAAGTCCCTATAATCAACACAAAATCTAATCGTGCCCTGGTTTTTAGCTAGATGAACGATGTTAGACACCTAGTCTGTCAATGGGACATGATAAATAAAACCAACTTGGAGGATTTTTTCAACTTCTGCCTTAATGGCTGCAGTTTTTCTAGGGTGAACAAGTTGGATTTTCTGCCAAACAAGTTGTGCACCGGGATAAATCTTGATTTCATGGACCACAATAGATGGGTCAATTCCCTGCATTTCTTCATAACTCCAAGTGAAAACATCGCGGAACTCCTTAAACAAGGCAGCATAAACATCGCGGAACTCCACCTAAATGGGTGTACAAGTTTTTCCTAGATGGATATGTTCCATGATACCAAGTTTCATTCATATGTATATAGGAAAAGTTTCCATAATATTAGCTAGATTGCCTTCCGAAAACACGTTCTGAGCGAGGATGGGAATCTGAGATATTTGGGCAATATCATGTGAAATAGTGGATTTGGTGTTGGGATCTTCTGCATGAATCGTAGGAAAAGATGATCGATGATGGTGATATTTCCATGGAGGTTCGTCGATGCTCATGATTTACTTGATAGACTCGTCAGAAGGAAAAGTTTGTAAAAGGGAATCAAAAGAGGGCAAGTATGAATCGATCCAAGACAGGAGAGCTACCATCGGATGGTGGTTAATAGAATCAATACAATCAGAAACGGATTGAATCGCATTATAGGTTACTTGATTTAAATTCAAAGGAATGCGATCATCAATGTCTTCGTACTCAGAGGGACTCAGTACAACCCAAGAATCGTGAGGTTCATGGGATTGAAAGGTATTGGAAGAAATCATATTGATCGAATACACTAAGGGTGGAAGTTCGGAAAAGAATCCAATGATGGAAGAGTCCTTCAAAAGGCCAATGCCAATGTCTTCATAGCGATGTTGAGATTGCGTCAACAGTGGGACATTATTAGTGGTGTTGGAGTGAATATCCGGTGTGCAAAAATCCAATTGATCAATGGTAACAATTTTTCCTTTATGAGGAAATTGCACCAAGCAAAAAACAGATGATGCTACTACGGTCATGGCGTAAAACCAGTTTCGATCGAGGACGATATTGTTATCCAATAGAGCATCTACAATTTCTACGTGGATGGATACGTTTTCCCCCCTATGTGAGTGATGGTATGAGTCCATAAGGTTGGAAACCAAGGTCGTCAAAGGGTTTTAAAGTAGTAGGAGACTGAGTTACCTCTAGATATCCAATAGCTCTCCAACAAGACAAAGACATGATGGATAAGGAGGCACCCTCATCCAAAATGGAATGATGTATTTTATTGCCACAAATATAACTATGAATCTAAAAAGCTAGTTGGTGAGGAAGCCTTGTCTTAAAATCATCCAAATTAAACATAATCGTTGTTGGAAGTCTCAAGTTCCATGAATCCAAGTGCCGAAAACAAGGTTCTACGCTGACTATGGAAATGTTGTAGAACCTTGAGAGTAGACATTGCACATTGTGCTTGAGCTAAGTCCTCAACAATATTATAATTCTAAGCAGCTCTCGCACTCAGATTGAATGTTGATTTTCGAATGGTGGCCTTTGGTGAGCACAACACAGTGTCAGTACTAGGTAGTTCTATGTGAAGAGGGCCAGTAGATGGAGGAGTGGAGGGAGAATCGTCCATAGGATATTTATCCTTTAAATTCCCATTTTTGTTTGAATTGGAATAGAGTCATACGTCTTTTTCCTAGTGGATAAATGGACAGTCTCGTTACTCATCATGAGGATATTGTAGTTAGCGGATGTCTCTCGTTGAGTGGGATCGTTCGGAGTGCCTCCATGCAGAGGGGTGTGTGTGATCATTTGTTGCTGTTGGGATGGGAAAGGGTCAGTTAGCATCGTCGAGAGGGAAGAACCTTTCACAAATTTATTGACTTCCTCCTGGTAAGGACAATCTTTTGTATAATGGTCTTCCTGGAAAATAAGGTAGGGGAACTTAGATTTCCTTTTGGGTTTATTATCAGTGTTGATTTTTTGGGGTTTTAGATTTTCCCGCTGAGGATAAGATTTCTTGGATTTCCCTTTATTATTATTCTTTTTCCCTCCAGATTGTTGTGATGAGGATTGAACCGCATTCACCTTGGAGCTCTGAGCAGGAGAAGTGTTGTTTTTAGATGTAGCTTGGTTTTGAAGTGGGACTGAAGTATTCTGTTGTCCACTAGATTTAGATGTAGGCTGGGCCTTCACGGTACCAACTACTCCATCTATAGGAGGTTTGGTAGTGGGCCTAGATGGATCGTCAATGGGGCAAGGAGCATGAGGGATCAATTCATATAAATTTCCAGATTGGGAGTAAACCAAGTCCAGATAATGAGCCTGACTAATTGCCTACTCTTCTGTAACAACCCCACCCATTGCAACATCCCTAGCAATAGGTGGTAGTAAATATTTTGTAAACCAATTGGATAATAATTGATCAGGGATGGGAGCCTTGATCAACCTTCGACATCTCCTCCATTCATGAATATGATCTGAGATGTGAGTAGAGGTGGATTGTCTCAACGAATTTGATAGGTCTGTGCTAGTTTCATACCGAATGGGAAGTTGAAAATGTGTCAAAAAATGCATTACAAGAGAGTTGAAATCTTAGAAAGAGTGTTGTGGCAACTTAATATACCCTTTAGCTTCCTTCCCAGTGAGTGTACGTTGGAAGAGCCACAGTCATATGGAATCATCCATCAATGAGTTTGACGAACACCAAACATGGAATGTCATAATGTGATTTTTTGTGTCTTCCCCTAGTTTTGCATCGAATTTTGGGATATCCGATGGTAATTTGGTAGGAATAGGTGGACAATGTGGTTCATTCCAAATGGGATCATTTATCATTCTCGACAAATCGGGCAGGTCCAATGTTGCTAGGAAGGGAAGTTGTCTATTGGGTTGTGGGTAAGAATAGTATTGATGGGGTGCTAGGACGTCGGTATGGCCTTGCACTACAAATTGTGGCGTATTATACCCATATGTGTTTCCCACGAGGTACTGTTGGAAATTATGAGATTTGGGGACCATAGGGTTAACCGGTTGTTGCATGGGAATCATAGGATTGACCAACTGATTCGAAATCGTGTTATATACTGGTTGTGGAAGCTCTGTATGGTGGGGTTAAATGGCATAGATATAGGGGGTGGTGGGACCCATGTATTATTTACAAATCCTTTATTTGGGGAATTTCCCATATGTTGAGTGAGGGGAGGCATCAGAGAAGGTGGAACCCACTGATTATTTGTTGTGCCTTGATTAAGAGGCAGTGTAGGAGGGGGTGGGATCCAGGGATTATTCGCGATGCTATGGTAAGGTAGTCCAAGGTTCAAATTAGGGTTGGGGGGTAAAAGTTTTCAAATTGGTTTGTTTTCCCCTGAGAAGGATTTTGGTTACTTGTATTATGTTGCCCCCCAATAGGTGGTATTTGTTGTCCCCATGAAGCAGATGGTCCTGGAGGAGATTGGCCATTAGGCCCACTTGGGGCACTAATAAAAGGTTTCCCAACAGTGATGGTGTAAATTGTGGCTGAATATTGAATTTCAGTCACAACTAACTTTCCAATAGTAGGAATAGATGGTCTTCCAACGGAAACATTAGGATAGGTGGAATTTGCAGATTGAGTGGCTGCAATAGTAGTGCTGATTTGTGGAGATGATTGTGCACCAATTGCAGATGATACAGGTAATAGAGGGATGTTATGGTTTTTCCTCATATTAGGAAATTCCCCTAAAGAGCGACCAAGAATTTCACTTGGTAGGATAAGTGGGAAAGGTCTAAGGGGAGTTTTCGGGGTTAACTGCATAGGTGCTGAAAAAGTGCGAAAATCGTTGAGGGCTTGGCCCAAAGTTGTGTTCCATAATGATGAAGATTGATAAAAAAGGTTTTCCATTTCCAAATCATGGGGTAGAGGTTGAGAATAGATCCGATCTATGGGAGTGGATCTACCTTCAAATGAGATACCATAGGTCGTATCGTGATAAGTGGATTGGGAGATCTCAAATCATGAGGGTTTACCACCTCAGATGTAGATGGTAGAAATTAAAGTTTGGGGGAACCATCATTTGCGTAGCTTCTCATATAAACTTTTCCGTTGCTGCGCATTCGTGGGCTAAACTAGGGAGTTCTACTCGGATGGATGCCATAATTTCGTAGCCCGTAGGAATTTCAGGGGTTGGCATTCTAAATGTTCTCATACTAGAAGATTCATATTGGTAGCTGGGCATAATAGAGGTATTATGAATAACAGGAGGTGTAACCAAATGTACTAATGGTTGATTAAAATTTGCAGCTAATTGAATAGTCATAGAAGGGAAAGGCTCGGATTCTTTAATAATTTCAATATATCCTTAGGGGAGATCACTTTGTGATGGCATCTCCTGGGCTATGATAGTTTCCAGTGTAATAATAACTTTTGGCGTGAGGTCGATTTCTGGTGTGAGAGTATGTTTTGGAATAACACTAGTCTCAGGTGCTACGTTGACTTCTAATGTTTCACTAACTTCAGGTGCTACACTAATTTCTGGTAGTGTGGAAGTTTGTGATACCGTAGCAACTAGTGGTGTCACACTAGTTGAATCTGGGACAGTCTCTCGACCAGCTGGTATACTAGTAGGGGGAATAGGGATGCGTGAAGGTGGTGGTCGACTAACTCTAGGTGCATATGGTTCAGGACTCATCCCTTGTTGTATTCATTATTTACTTGGTTCCGCCATGGAACTGGATCAAGTGATGTGGGCGAAGTCTTGCTAAAAATAACTCAAAAACCCTCAAGAAACTAAGCGTGCAAAAGGGGAGCTAGAATAAAAAGAGGCACACAGGCCAAAAAGCAAGCTCAAAAATATTTATGTGACCGATGCCACAACAAGAGAGTAATAAAAAAGATGCCAGAGAGCCAACAAGCAGCACTAAAAAATAAAAACACCCTCTACAAGGTGTAAGAGCACGCAATCGTCCTATCTAATATCAAGAGACCTCAGTAGATCGTATCCTTCGCAAGGTGATGAAATTCAAGTTGGACAATATGAAATGAGAGACCAATATATATGAAGGGATGTCCCTCTACCGAAAGGGATCCCAGGTAAAAGAGCCCTAGAAGGATGATCACTAGGATAACTTGTTCATGACACGTTTGGGAAGGTTTACTGGAGCTTCTGCCTTTTGGGCCTTGTACAACTAGTAAAGAGGCCGAAAAATACAAGGAAGACAATGGATTGATGTCCTTCGGTGCTAATTGGAGTGTGGTATTCCACAAAGTCCGTCCGTAACCGGTCCTCGTTGCTTACCCCTGTCAAACGGGAGACCCCCCAACAAATTGGTGTATAATCGTGCAATAAATATAAGAGGATTTTAGCACCCTAAGAGAAAACAAGTATGTTTCAGATGTAAAATGACAAGGGGGAATTATTTGGATTCCTATCCCCGATGCCCTATCTAACTACACAATTCTTTTTATGTCCTCAAATGAGGTTAATGTGTGTTTAGTTAGGGTGTTATTTTTAAAGGCTTGTTGTTTTATTGAAGGGGAGCGGAAGTGCAACTTGGTGGTGTGTAGACTCGACTCAAAAGATGCAAATATGGATGAATTTATTCAAGTCTTTTCCTTTTCAATGAGCTTCTAGCCATGAAGGTGGAGAGTTCTTTGATGTTCCCAAATGTAACAACACAAATGCAACTTTTTGAGAAAGAAAAATATTCACTTTTGTTTTTCTTTTCAATTTATGTGCCAAATCAAAATATGAAACACTCTTTCACAAAAAATACATCCAAAAAAAATTGAAAAACAAATTTTTCATTTTCATTTTCGCTTCAAATGAGTCTAAAAATGACAAGTAAAGGAAAGGAAGCTTCTTTGATTGCAAAAAATCATTAAGCGAAGAGGGAAAATGATTTTTAAAATTTTCTAAGCACTTTCAAGAACTAAAAAATGCATAGATTCTTTACAAAAGAATAAATTTCCAATGATATTCTTCAAGTATACAAATAAATATGCAATAATTCCCTTGATTTGAACAAAATGATTGCTTTTGCAATATAAAACTAAAGAATCCAAGTAACAAATTTGCTACTCCTTGCCACTTTCACTCAAGAAATCCAAATCGTATAAATGGAAAAATCAAACAAACCAAGCAAGATTTTAGACCTTCAGATTGGGAGCAGAGGAGTTTTTGAGTTATCAGACCAAATTCCAAGGTTAAAGAAGGTGATGAAATGGTAGAGGTAGCTATGATAGTCCTCCAATCTTCAACACACTCGTAATTTTTTCAAATTCACTCTACAACCCGATGAGGGATAAAAGAAAACTAAAATTTGGAAATCAAGATGGAACCACACCGAGTGGATCAAGATCAAATGGTCGAAATCAAATAAAAAACCAAATCCAAACATCAGTAAAAAAAAACTGAGCCTCAAAGTGAGTCAGAGGGAATTTTTGCACCTTGAAGGACCACACGGGCACGAAAATAAGGGATTTTTGCGCTTTAGACTACTGCAGGATCACGGAAATTCAGTGTTTTTCACTCCGTGAAACATAGGAGAGGCACGAAAATATATTGTAGGGAGGCAAGGGAAAATGTATGAGATGAAAATTATCATTTTTTGAAGTTTTAAAATTCAGAGAACCCAACAATGAAGATCAGGATGACAATAAAGATCAAAATATGAGTAATTTCCGAGGTAGGAGATCAAATCTTAAAGATTTGATGGCAAATTAAACCTGGGATGTCCCCAAGGGAGTCGCCAATTTTTTTGTTAGAGAATTCTTCCTATGGATAGTTAAACCCTCTCATAGACCAAACTAAATTCTTAAATGCTCAATCTATGAAAGAAACAAAACAAATGGTGCTTTTATTCTATTAGATCTGCCACAATACATAAATTACTGAACATAAGAGAGAAAGGAAGAAGTGAAACTTACCTCCGATCTATAGGTTTCTCTACCTCCAGCTCCAAGTTTGATCTCCAAATCTTGAACCAGTTGAACAAGGCCAAGAACCAAAACTCCCAAGCAAATAGATGTATTGATCTAGATCTAACCTATAACATATCATTCATCAACATTTACAAGAAACAAGATATGGGAGAATAAGCCAGGTTATCATTAGGAAAACCAAAAAAGCTAATTACAAAGCGCTATACCTTGATGTCCAAAACAACATCATCTCCTTTCAAGTTCTCCTTTACTACCTATGCAAGACTTCTAAGATCATAGGTTTGATGCCTCCAAATTTCTCCCTTTAGCTCACAGATGGCCTCTTTCTTATAGGATTTGGGAGGCCAACCAGTAAAAGAGAGTGATGGATTTAGATGAGTAAAAGATGGATCAAAGATATTAATCATACCAAGGAAGGAGGGTGAGATGAGATTCGAGGGGAATCCCTATCCCATGAAAATATCTTCGAGATTCAAGATCCCAAGATCAAGGAAAATGGTTGTTGAGGGATTTCCGTGCCATCAGAACTGAGCAAAGCGTGAAAATGTTGAGATTTTTGCGCCCTTGCAAGCATGCAGAGCGCAAAAATTTTGTATTTTCGTGCCTTGGACCACTAGTAGGGCACGGAAATATCTATAAGATAGACTTGGTGAGGTGGCATTCAACCATGAAGGGTTGGATTTTCCTCTGAGTAAGACCAGGGAGGGGACCAACATGATGAGGATGGGTCTCGACACTTATTAGGAGGTAATACCATCATGTTCTTCATGGTGATATGTCATGAAGGCTTATTAATGGTGTACAGAGTGAAAATTTTATGTATAACAACAACCATAGGCATCAATTTAACATAATAATCTTCCATGGATCCACTATAATTAAATATAACTTAACACAAATATGTAAGATAATATTTTTGAAATTTTGGCTTTCAAACCAATTACACCTCTCAATACGACTCACAATATACCAATTTCCATATGCATATCTACCCAATACATACATGATCAATTTTGAAAAGCATGGTTTACTTCACAAATTCAAGATGTTCAACGCCAAGTAGAGAAATCACCTAAGCACACCAACAAATGAAGAGTTAGCATGCACCTTTGGATGCAACTTCCTAGCTTTCCACTCTAGTTGTGGACTCGAACCATCTTCGAAATAGTGGCATCCTTAGTGGGGAGACTCATCAAAATTGAAGATATTGTGTTCTTTGATGTATACAAGAGGGTGGTCTCTATGGTGATTGAGGTGGACATTTCATTTAGGGTACCGACGATGCTTCAGATATCCTGGGGTAACTTGGAGTTTTTACAGTGTATTGACTTCCAAAAGGTGTCGTTTCAGTCACGTTTCAATGCTTTTTTGTTCCATAAAAATAACCACATGAATAATGAGTGTCCCTAGATGTTCAAAGATCGTGATTCCTACAACTCTTCGTATTCTGTTGGTCTTTCTATTGGGGACTTGGAGGATGGAAATGAGCCCATTGGATCTTTGAACTTGAACAACCTGTAAGGAGCATGCAAGAGCTGATCCCGAATTTTTGTCCCTCATCAGTAAGTTAACATTTTTATATACCAAATTCTTCAATTCTTTGAATCTGAACAAATTAATTTGTTGCATGGAATGGATGTGGGGTTATTTGATGGGAGCCCTTCATTTTTGAGGTTTAATCCTCCCTCTGTCAATGATAAGTCAACTATTGGGGTTAATTTTTCTTCCCCTATCCATACTATTCCCTTGGATTGTTTTTTCGGTTGGGTTGTTGGGGGTTGTGAGGATATTGTTGTTTTTAATGGTTCGGTTGATCCTGGTGTGGGGTTAGGGGTTTGTTCAAAGAAACGGCATGTGATTTCGAAACGCAACTATATTGGTATGGAGAATGCCTCTGCGAATCCACCCTCTTTTACTCATAATGGTGACTCCGTGCTTTCCCCTAATAATTGTGGTATTGGGGGCCAGTCTTCAAAGGATTACCCCAGTCTACAAGAAGTAGTAATAGGTTCTTTCCCTGATGGTCTAAGTCTTAATCATGGTGTTCTAAAAACCATTGGGCCATCCTATAAGGAAATCTTGACAAAAACCCCTTTATAAGTGTTTTCTAATAAGCCCTTGCTTCCTGAGATGGTTCCTTCTTCTTCTATTCGCTGTGCTAATGTTACTATATGAAAAAAGAGGAATACTAAGGCTCTCAGTAAGGTTTAGGAGACAAATCAATGTTCTGGTAGGGAGTCTTCTCCCCCTTATGTGCCATTATCTGCTAGACCGGATGGTCATTTGAACTTTGTTCCTATTCACTTTTGTGATAGTTTATCTAGTGTCCTTAGAGCTAGTTCGAACCCCCCATAGGTGGATTAATGTTAATGATGTATTATAATGTTAGGGGACTTGCGGGGAGGTCTAAGATTCTATCTCTCAAACATTTATTTCAGGTCAACAAGGTGGATATGTTATTAGTCCAAGAAAACATGTGTTGCATTCCTAAAGCTGTTGAATTTTTCCTAAAAATATTCCCTAGCTAGGAATGTTGTGCCCTAGATGCTACAGGTCTTTTTGGTGGATTCTTGGCCATTTGGAACCCCTTTAGTGCTGATTTTAAACCTTATCTCTTTGTTACAAGCATAATTCTATTGGGTAAGTTTAGAGGGTTCAAACATGAGGTGAAAGTGGTGAAATGTTATGCCCCTTATTGCGACAAAGAAGAGTTTTGGAGGAAGATTGATGGTAGTGATATTCTCAATGAGGATTTATTGATAGTTGTTGGGGACCTTAATATTACTATTTTTGTCTATGAAGTATGGGGTTATGCTTCTTGATTGGACTCCCTAGCTGATCATTTTTCTCATCTCTTTCAGATTCACAACCTCTTTCATGCAGTTCTTTTCCCTCTTTCACCAACTTGGAGTAATGGAAGGGATGGGAAGGTTGGGGTGGCCAAGAGGCTAGGAAGTTTCCTTATCTCTAAGATTTTCTTAGAATCTGTAGGTAGATTTAGATCTTGGATCATCAATTTTGGTATTTCTGATCATCACCCTATTTGCTTCCAATTTGATGTGGATCAATATGTGCATAAATACCCTTTTAAGTTTAACAACATTTGGTTGGCGGATCCAGAGTTCATCACTTTGGTTAAAGATTTTTGGGCTTCCACCTCTATGGGTCATGAGGATTTTGTTATGGAATTCTTGTTAAACAAGCTGAAAAATCTGAAAATGGTGGTCACAAAATGGGAGAAAAACAAATTAACCAATATCAAGAATTGTCTAAGATTGAAGAACATATTGTGAACATTTATGCTCAGCATCCTTCAGGTATTTTCACTAGATAATCTAAGGATCTGCTGACTAAACTGGAAGCTAGGAAAGTAAGCCTGTTAAGAATTCAAGAAGAAACCTAGAGACTCAAAATTAGAGCCATTTGGATCAAGCAAGGACACTATAACTCAATTTTTTTTTCTTGAGAAACTTGCTAGTCAAAGGAGGAATTTCAATTCTATTTGGGATCTTAAAGATCCAGAAGGGAATGGAACATGTGGTTGTTGCTCATTTATCAAATGTTTTTAGGGACCCTAAACATACAAATATTGATGCCATGCTCAAGGTGTTACAACGCTACCCTGTATTTTTCTCAGAAGAATAAGGAGCCTATGTTGGTGATTTGTTTCTTTGGATGAGGTTGAATCCACCATCAAGAACTTTTCCACATCAAAACATCAAAGAAGCCAGGGCTAATGGGTCCATCTATGGATCTCTTAACTTAACCTTTATAGCATTAATCTTCAAAAAATCAAAGCCTTCTACCTTTGATGATTTTAGACTGATTTCCTTGTACAGTTTAGTCTATAAAATCACTACTAAGATCATTGTCGACATGATTAAGCCGAAGCTGGTTGAGTGCATGTCCCAAGAACAATTTGGTTTCTTAAATAAGAGACAAATCTTGGATGCCATTGGGGTATGTCAAGAAAGCTTGGATTCCATAAAAACTAAGAAGCTGGCTGCAATGGTGCTCAAAATGGATCTTAACAAAGCTTATGACATGGTGGATTTGGGTTTTCTGAGACTTATTCTTTTACAAATTGGTCCCTCTCTTATGGTGATTGTTTGGATTATGTCCTGTGTTACTACTGCTAATTTTTGTGTTTTAGTTAATGGACCCCCCTCCAATTTCTTTAAGAGTACAAGGGACCTTAGACAAGGTTTCCCTTTAAGCCCTCTTTTATTTTTGATGGTAGTGAATGGTTTTAGCAGGCTTATTAAACATGCTAAGAAGGAGAAGATATTGAATGGGGTTAAAGTGACTACAATCCACTCAATCACACATCTACTATTTGTTGATGATGTAGTGTTGTTTGGAAATGGAACAGTTGAAGAATGGGTTTCTTTTTATGATATTATTATACTCTTCTGTGAGGTCTCAGGTATGGAGATCAGTGCTCAAAAATCAAGTTTTTATCATCATGTTGCTGACCCATATGTTTCGTCCCAGGTAAAAATTTTATTTCCTTTCAATTGGTGTTCACTTGAGGATGGCATTAAGTATCTGGGCTACATTTTACATCCTAATCATTATGGAAAAACTGACTGTCTTTGGCTCCATAGGAAAGTGGAAAAGTAGTTGGAATGATGGGCTTATAGATGGTTTTTTTAGGTGGCAGATTCATTCAAGTGAAAGTTGTTTTGGAAAGTATACTTGTTTATTGGATGTCACTTGCACACATTCCTATTTCTATCGTTCATGGAATTTGAAAAAAGATGATGCACTTCCTGTGGTAAGGGGGGTGGTCACAAGTCTAAGTTTCATTTCGCTAGATGGAGTAAAATATCTCTGCCTAAATATATAGGGAGGTGCGGAATTAAGAATCTCCTATGGTTTAGTGAGGCTCTTAGTCTCAAAAGCTTGTGGAGGGGATTATTCAATGAAGGGATCTAGAAGGATATCATCCATGCAAAATATTTGAAGAGGCTTCCATTAGTACTGTGGATAAGAAATCCAAAGAAGTCTTCTTTACAAGTCTCTAATTTTTGGAGGGGATTTATGAAACTCTACTATATGATGGGTTCCTGGTTGTATTGGAGGGTGGGTGATGGTAAATTGATTCTTTTGGGAGTGGATCCCTTTTTTAGAGGGAATGAATTTTATTGTTTATCTCAGTCTCTTCTTAATTGGTTAAATGCTAACTGTAAGAAATGTGATGAATCATGACTCTCAATATTGGTTGTTTGTAGATGAGTTGGGCCTCTCAGGTACATTGGCATATGAGTTGAGCCTGCTAGGTACATTGGTAGAGGAATGGAATTTGTTTGTCTTTGGTCTTAACCATTTAGGGATAAGGCTCTATGATGGCACATTTTCTTTATTTTGGGAAGGGAACAAAGCAAATGACCAGATAACTACTAGAAGTGCATATGAGGTAATCTTCTCTACTTCTGTGGATATTGCTAGTAAGTGGTGGCACAAAAAGCTGTGGAACTGGCATATGCCACTAAAAATCAAATGTTTCATTTGTCCGTGTCTAGAAAATAGGATCTTGACCTGGGTCCACATCCTAGTCAGATGATTTTATAGGACAGGTTTGTGCTACCTTTGTAACAACAGTACTGAATTTATTTATCATCTATTTGTTGATTTCCTTTTGCTTGTTCGATTTGGGATGAAGTCCTTTCTGCTCTAAAACTTGATGCTTCATGGAGGAATGATACTTTTGATGACTATCTTAGACTGCGTGTTCATCATAATGCTCTCCATAAGGAGTTTCCTTCTTTTATCTGCTAGGGCATTTGGAAGACATGGAACCTTTGTATTTTTTAAGACTCTCCTAGACACTAGTACATAACACAAGTATTAAAATACTTGGTCTTTATAAGGATTATTTCAAGTCTTAGGTCATGAAACCTCCCAAATTGGTTTGTGTTTTTAATTAAACCCTGAAGATTGTGCTTCTGGAATTTTTTACGGTGCTACTGCAAACAACTGGTGTAGATGTGGTATGGTCTTGAGAGTCACTGCACAAACTCTATATTTACTTTGGATGGGGGTTGTCCTGGGTACCAATGCTCGGGCTGAGCTACTAGCTCTTTGGGGCATGTTAGAGTTTGTGCACTCACAAAATTTACCTTCTATTCATATAGTTTGGTGACTCAGAAAATGTAACATAATTGACTGGGCCAAGGCTATGGGTACATTGCATGTGGCAGTGTTGGAACAATGGTACAAAAGGATAGGAGACTTGATTTTTAGAATTCCTTCCATTTCATTTTCACATATTTACAGGGAAAGCAAGATCCTTGCTGATCAACTTTTTCAAAAGAGCTTTGGGTGTATAAGAAGACATCTTTTATATGAAAAGTTTGTAGACAACATGCTAGTGGACAAGGGATGCTATAGGGTCTACTAGCAATGCATCCTCCCTTTGCATTTTGGCCTGTCGGTACTATTTATTTTTTACTATTCAATATAGTTAGATTTTGCATTTACTTGGACTATTTTCAGTCTCTTATCAGTCTTGTTGTTGCATGCATGGACTTGGTCTAATGCATTTTGTAGTGTTTTGCTTTAGTATATGATGTTTGGGATTTTTGGACATTCCTTTAGAGTGTCAGATGGTTCTTGCTCAGCTACATATAGTTTTGCTTGGGTTTTTGTAAAAATAACTTTAATTCCATCAAATAACAAGTTATTGGTTTTTCCAAAAAAAAGAAAAAAACATAGCAAACACCTCTACATTCACACCTTTAAAATTGGTAAAAAGGTTTGATTGATACATTATTTTTATATACGATCCATACCATCATTAAATACTTCACAAACAATGCTGCTACTTTATTCTATTTATATATGAATTGTATTTTTTAAAATTATAAAATGCACCTAAACTCATCCCAAAAATCAAAATATCTATTTATAAAATTTAATTTATTTTCGTTCTTTTACCACTCACCAAAGCTACCAGCCCATATCAAATACCACATAAAACAGTGAAATTTGCAAAGAGACCATTATCTATCATTCAAAGTCAAATACATAGTTTTCTTGCACGTAACTTTTTATGTGGTTCCATTGATCACAACGTCTACGCAATTCAATATAAACAACCCCAAGAAACAAAACCACCTACAACTAATAGTTTGAATTTGGAAACCACAGACCAAGACCACTGATAGTTTGAATTTGGATAGGAGGGAGGATTAGAAGTTAAAACCCTACTCTCCACAACTTTGGCATTTTACACGGTTTAAAAACCCTAGACGATGACTCGGACATTCAATTCCACAATCACAGGCGGGCCGGTGGCCGGCCACCGGCTCTCCATGTACAAGTCGGCAGAGTAAACCCTACACGGTCCGGCCACCGTATGTCCAAGTACAAGTCGACAGAGTAAATCCTACCCGCTCCAACTAGAAGCCTCCCGATAATTTCGTTTCACATTTGAATTGTATTATTTCCATGGTCGTCATGAGCTTCCTGATGAGTTTCCTCTGAAATCTCCAGAACCGACATGTCGTATAAATATATATGAGCTTTGTTTTCCATGCAGTCGAGATTGCTGAATTTCTGAGGGATTGCGGTATTGCAGTTACCATATTTGCACTGCACTAACATCTCCAGATAATTTGCAATATAAATGGCGCTTAGTATAGATACCAATGAAATTCGCAGACTTTACGATTTGGCCGATGAAAATGGCGACGGGAGGCTGACAGTAAATGAAATGAATCGCTACTTGAAAAGGCTCGGAATGGATATTTCAGAATACGACTTGAAATATCTCGTTATTCCGAAATCTGAGACGGAAGATGATAGCCTAACATTTGATGAATTTGTTGGTCTGTGCCACTCTCTTCTCCATGATAGATCGGAAGATGAATTAAGCCATGGCGATGGGTGTGACGATTTGATGGAGGCTTTCAAGGTCTATGATATGAACAACGACGGGTTCATATCCTCCACGGAACTTCAACAGGTGCTGCGTAATCTGGGATTCGTGGAGGCCGAGGAGCTGGAAACATGCCAGAAGATGATAAGCACATATGATTTAGACTCAGACGGGCTCTTAGACTTCTCAGAATTTAAGAACATGATGGCCTCTAATATCTCTACGCCTACAGATTGACTATTGGGACGGGCCGCCATTAGCATTCAACAAGGTCTCACTGCTCACGCCCATGCAAGAAGAGTTATTTAATATGCCGAGAGAGGCATCGCAACTCTAGCAATTTCCATTTTCTGAAGCCTCATCGTCCCAGTCAAGGTAATGTCGGATGGGCTTCAATATTACCAATAAAAAACCTGTGATTGAGATCGGACCCCAAAGATAGAGATGGCTCTCCACTGGCTGTAGGTATGATCTCGGTGCAGGCATGATACCATCTGCAGCATGACATCTTTCTTTCTTTTGAATAGGCGTGTTTACCTATATGTTTGGGAAGGGGAGTGGTAGTTCTGTAGCAAATATGTTTTCTTGGGGTCTGTGGGATGTTCTTCCATATCTATGTTTATGCGTTTGTTGTAAGACTGAGCACCTCTAGGTTTCAAGGTGAAAGAAAGTTAATTTGCTAGATGCGTTTGTTCTAAGACTGAGCACCTCTAGGTTTCAAGGTGAAAGAAAGTTTCTTTGCTAGATTCTTCTAGGGCATTTATGGTGTTTTTTCCAGAATAAGTGTATTTTTCTTCAAGTATTTTTAAGTAATGTATACTTGTAGTGTATGAAATTTGTTGAACAAATTTATGTTATGTCTTAGTTAGATTGTTCAAGAGAGCTTATGGTGTTTTCTTGCATAATAAGTGTTTTTAAGTTTTTTTTTTCAAATTTAAATCCATTTACTACTTTGTAATGTATGAAATTTGTTGAACAATTTTATATATGTCTTTGCTAGATTGTTCTAGAGCATTTATGGTGTTTTCTTTAGAAATAAGTGTCTTTAGTTTTTTTTTGTAATTTAAATCCATTCACTATTTTGTAATGTAATGGACACTTGTATAAGTGTTTTTAGGTTTATTTTTCTAAGTTTAAATCCATTTACTACTTTGTAATGTATGAAATTTGTTGAACAAATTTATATCATGTTTTTTTTAAGAGATTAAGACTTCTTTAATTTAAAAATGTAATTGATATTTTAACTATTACAAAATAAGGATATAACTACAATAGAAAAGACATGAACAAGGCTTACTCATAAAAAACTGAGTGGGTAAAATTCTAGCAAATGAAGGGCTAGGCTTTTCTTCTAAATAATAGACATTATAATGTCAAATATAAATATCACCAATCTTATTATCAATGGAAAAGATATGAATATTTATAAATGAAGATCTCATTTCAATATATCAAGTTGAATTCGGAAAGGGAGTTTAAAACTTAAAAGAAGTAGGGAAGGAATGAGACCAAAAGAAATATTAGTTATCTCCCCCACTTAGGTTTAAATCCACTTAATTGTTGATTGTGACTTTTAGGTGGCATAAATAAAGAAAATAATTTCTAAAGGATTTTAAAAATGAATTAAATCTCACGATAAGTAATAATAATATTAAAGACCTCAAGGGAGGAAGGTGCAAGAGGGATTATTTATCATCCAAGAGGAAATAAAATTATCTCCTATGCTTGGGGACTAGGAAAGAAAACAAATAATGAAGCAGAATGGTTAGCTTTGTTTCACTCCATGGAAATTATTGCGACCCTCAATATCAATAAGCTCAAAGTCTTTGGAGACTCCAGACATGTTATTCAAAAAATGAGGATGGAGATATCAAAAGGATATTCAAAAATCAATAGAATGCAAAGGAGGATTAATCAGTTCTCACTCCCTTATGAAGTCCATTACCTCCACATTCTCTGGGAAAACAACAAATGAGAAGACGAAGCTTCCAATAAAGGATCCAACTTCCCTTTGGGGAAAATCAAATATAACAATGGAAAGGAGGATTATAACATCATCCCTTAGAAAATGGTCTCATGGGTGGATTATTTTGTTAAGGGATAGAATGTTCATCACTCCACCTATCAACTTGGTGTGGCCACACGGGCCTTCACATGGCCACCTCCCCGCCTGTCTTCTCGATGGAAGATGCCATGCTTCAACATTTATGAGGGCCACTCCTCTTCCCAATATTCATTTCCTTGGCCTCATGACGAGCTCCTCTCACTCCAAGTCCTCTGTTCTCCTACCCCTTAGGCTCTCCGACAGTTTGGATAATATTCTCCTTTTCGCCCGCTATCCTATATCCCCTCTTCAAGCCGGCGAACACACCAACACTATGGCCGGTCTAGTAGAAGGAATTGGGACTATGAAAGCAAGCATTGCGGACTTCAAGGACCATTTGCGTAGGGTGTATGAAGCAATTTGCATAGGGATAAAATCTCACAGGGAGATGACAGCAGATGTCAGGTACATTACTCAACAATTAACCTGCCAGGACTCCCGGATAGATGATTTGGAAATAAATCTCTTTGAACTGATGGGTATTGTAGATGTTATCAAAGATGAAGTGTTAAAAATGGCTAGAATGTCTCAATGTAGCCACTGTCAGGAATCCCCTTCGGTGGACATGAAAATAGCAGAAGAAATATCAGTGCAACATCAAAATTATGGATAGAACAATCCCTCTTCGTGTTGGGTTCATTTCTCAATTTTAAGTTTGTATGTATTTCTGTATTTTGTTAAATTCTTAGTATGTAAGGTTCTATCCCTCCTCTATAACTACAAACAATAGACAATAGCTAAAAAAGAACATTAGAGCCAATCTGGGAAAGCTTACATTCCCCATTTTAAATTCTCTCTTTGACACAAGGCTTCCTTTTTTGTAATGAGTGGCTGTGCACAACCTTTTTGAATATATACTCCTATACTTTGTTTCTGTTAAAAAAAAAAAACAAATATTACAGACCTCTACCATAGAGAAGTCTATAATTAATCCTTTAAAGCTAAAAATAATATTTATGAACCCCCTAATTTAATGGATAACAATCAAACCCTCATTACTAAGAGTGAGGTTTTATTTTTGAAGAAATAGAGTTTGGGGTTAAACAATTTGCAAAATGGAAAGGCAATCACATTAAAGGATATCAAACCAAAATCCTAAAAATTTATGACCTATTGTTAATCCTCACATTCACTCGCTCTTCAATTTGATAGTCAAACAAGATTTCCCTAAACCATGGACTCAAAGCCTCGTCATTTTGATTTTTAAAAGTGGGTATAAAGACAACCCCTCAAATTATAGGACCATTATCATTAACCATCTTTTAGGCAAGTCACATGGACTTATTTTCCTCAAAGAATATCATCATATGGTTCAAAAGTCAAGAAAAGTGGGATATAGGATAAGCTTCCTTTTAAAACTATCATTCAATTGTAGACCACCTAGTTATACATATGATAATTGCAAAGGAATGTCGTATTAATAAAATTAATCTCTTATCTTACTTCATTGAATTTAAGAAATATTTGGACTATGTGCCTAGACCAAACCTTTGGAATAGATGAGAAGAGTTAAAGGTTCCATTTGAGTTAAAATTTGTTGCGATAAGGTTGTACGAGACGTTATTGTCGAGTTCAAGAATATTGCAAGTTGGTTGAAAATATAATTTTAATATAAGATTTAATCAAGGTTGTCCCATATTCCCTACTCTTACTAACATTAAAAAGTTAGAGGTATGTTTGGAAAAAGTAGCATGTGTTAGCACTACTTTAGTTGGAATAGCGACCATGCTTCTTTACATTCATGATATTGTTCTTAGGTAAGGTATCTCTCTGATATCAACAAGAAACTAAGAGTTCTCAAGGATTTATGTTTTATCATAAGTTTGACATTAAAAAATGACAAAATAAAGGTTAGGATAATAAAAAAAAAATATCACTTGCACTGATTTTCTCTACGACAATAACAACTTATAGGAATCCATTTCATACAAATATCTAGGAGTTGAACCTCCTTAAGGTTAACTAGAATTATGGCAATCAAAGTGTTTGGATAAAACAAGGAATTTACACATAGATCAAACACATTAAGCAAGCACTCACACAAACAGATCACATATCAACACATCAACATTTTACATGGTTAAAACCCTTAGAGGGGGAAACAACCCATGACCCCAACCAAACATCTACTTGAGACAATATATTAATGCAAAAGGAGAAACAATTTACCTATGAATTTCTCACAATCAATCATAAAGCAAATGGCCCTACATGCTCTTTAATATAGATTGTGGATGAATTGAGTGCTAAGCCATGAGTCAATAGCCATTAAAATCGAGGTGAAGACGAACCATTAAATCACTTTATGTCTAGCACATATCGTTATCATCAGATTGCATAAGTACAAATGCATACTAATTCATACTAAATAAACACATTTTACCTAAAGACACATTAGAAGAAGTTGATATTAATTAAATCCTAAGTGTCTAAATATCCTAACATCTCCCCTTAAGAATAGCTTCGGAAAGGAATGAAGGACTTACAATGGCGACAAATAGGAAAACAAATGAGGCATTAAATCCTATCTTCCCTTATTGAGAAATTATTGAACTTCTAACATATATCAAATTTTAGAAAACTTGGATTCTATAAGAGAATTTGTGAAGGTGTCTGTAACTTGATCATTTGTAGGGAAAAATAACACTTCAAGTAAATAATCTTAAATTAGCTTTTTGATGAACTGCATCTATATATCAATGTGTTTGTTGCTTTCCAATGAATTTCATGGGGTGTTTGTATGTACCAGGAAACAAGAATAATAACAAAGGAAATATTTGGATAGATATGAGTCAAGTACAAAATATTACCAACTAACTGATGGTATAAGGTGGCATCTACTTCGGGTGTAGTGCATGTGGCAGTAAGTTTGACTCTAGACTAGAAGAGAGATGGGCATGGTTTAAAATATTCCATGTGAAAGAGACAAAGAAGGTCACAAGCCTACTTAGACTGAGAAAAAAAATGTTTTCAAGACTTGGAGGCCACTAGAAAATAGGAAAATGTCACGTTAGTTAAAATTTTAATGTCACTACTATTAAGAATAAAGGAATAAACATAAATAACAAGGATTATGAGATGGTTTCCTACTTTCTTGGTATAGGCATTAAGGCCAAAATGACATCTAGAAAAAATGATGCCATGAACATATCTATCAATTTTGGTGTATCGAGATCAAGAAACTTGCTTAAGGTCATAGAGAGATTTCTTAAGGTGACAAACAAGGCTAGAGTCATTCTAAACATAGTTATGAGGTGGTTACATAGATCCATCTTAAAAGTGGCTCTACCAAGCACCGAGAGGGATCAAATATCTCGAGGTTCAAATCCTTCCTCTGCATTTGTACTCTAAAAAGGGTCTGCACCTGCTTGGTAGAGCCACTTTTAAGATGGATCTATGTTGGTTCCAGTCGTGGGCAAGGGGGAACATGGGGGAGTAGGAAGTAGTAAAATCTATGCACCATGTGAAGGTAATTAATTTTAGAAAAAACAGGATCGCAGAGCAATAACAATAAACATAAATGAAAATATAATCACACATACACATTACAAGAGAGACACAAATATATCATGGTTCACCCAACTTGGGCTACGTCCATACTGAAGTTTCCAGTCCTTATTATTATTTCGTCCAGCAAAGTGAAGGGATACAACTTGCAGCACAACCGCTGCACTTCCTCTTCACTGTCTCACAGTCTCTCTTTTGATCTCAGAGATCTTTACAATGCATAAAACCTAATACATCAACCCTAGCCGTGTTACAATGTCTTTATTTTATAAGGGAAATACAATGGGAAAATACCACGGGTTACCCAAAACCATGGGCCCTGAAATTGGTGGCAAAACAACCCCAAAAATTTTCTTCCGGGGCTATGCCCTCGAATCCCCATAACTTGGGGGCGTTGCCCCCGCGCCCCCAGCCGGGGGAGTGCAACCACTCCCCTAGACCCCCTGGGGATCGTGTCGAGATCATAACCAAACCTGGGGTACGAACACGGTTGAATAATAATATCTTTGAATCTGGAGATCAGGCTCCATAACCAACAATTAAGAACTAGATGATTAAATTAATGCTATTATGAATTATTTATCGTAAGAATATACAAAATATCACTGATTTAAGTTAATGCATATTAACAATGTTTTATTGTAAGAGGATATTGAATTAACTCCATCCACAAACTTATGTAAGTTCTTACAAATTATCTATCTCTTAAAGAGTTCCACATATTTCAATGCAACGGATCTTGGTGACAAAGATAAGTTTATTGATATTAATTCATCAAGTATTGTTGGGTGCATTGAAAGAGCCATAGTACTACAGTGGAGAGGCCATCTCCTATCGACTTACACTGAAATCAATGCAACATATATTGATGATTCATATACGTTTGTTAAAATCAATGCGGTGAGTATTGGTGGGTGGAGTGAGAGGGATGCAGGATTGTAGAGGAGAGACCATCTCTTGCAAAGTTATAATGAAATCAATGTGGCTGAGGTTGATGAAAGATACGTTTGTTAAAACCAATGTAGAAATTATTGGTGAGTGCAATAGGAGGACCATATGACTATTGAGAAGATGTCATCTCTTATAGAGTTACATAGAAATCAATGCAACGTAGATTGATGATTGAGATAAGTTTGCAGAAATCAACGCAATGAGTATTGGTGCACAGAGTGAGAGAGCCATAGTACTATAGTGGAGAGGCCATCTCTTACCGACTTACACTGAAATCAATGCAACATATATTGATGATTCATATACGTTTTTTAAAATCATTGCAGTGAGTATTGGTGGGTGGAGTGAGAGGGATGCAGGATTGTAGAGGAGAGACCATCTCTTGCAAAGTTATAATGAAATCAATGTGGCTGAGGTTGATGAAAGATACGTTTGTTAAAACCAATGTAGCAATTATTGGTGAGTGCAGTAAGAGGACCATATGACTATTGAGAAGATGTCATCTCTTATAGAGTTACATAAAAATCAATGCAACGTAGATTGATGATTGAGATAAGTTTGCAGAAATCAATGCAATGCTTGCCGTAAATTCATTGTGTTTATTTTGATTACACAAAATCAAACATATCATAACCTCGATACCAAAAATGTTTTTGTGTCAAACGTATACACAAATCTTTCATTTCCTTTAATTTCATGCATTCAAAGATTTTCGATATAGTAAAGTTCTTCTATGCTGTAAAAATGTATAGTAGTCTTGATGTTTGCATATGAATATATAGTTGTAAATGTTTGCAAAATCCTCTCTTTTAAGAACATAACTATATAAAAGAGTTATTGTGAATGTGATTTTAATAGAAGCATGTATGCAACAGTTCTTGTGATTTTATTTTTTAATGAATATGAAA